>SMJT01000002.1:5297965-5584212 GCA_004349715.1 Crucihimalaya himalaica
CAAACATGAGTGGCTAAATTTGCGGTTTCAGGATTACAAAAGTGGTAAGCCAATATAATTCCGCTTTGTTCGGAATCACTTCTAGGATGGCGTTGTGTGGAGAAAAAATAGAAGAATATGATATGATCGAGAAAAACTCTCCAAACGTTCCATCCAGAAAACGTAATCCTGCAACAACAATACCGGGCAAAAGGGTACACTCTTTACTCGGAGCTGATGCAAACTCTGCTAGTTGCAGAAACAAAATAATGAGCTTATGGTGTTAAACCATCAGACTCGTCCAACTGGATCTGCTCCATTCCCCGAAGTGAATGTTGCAACAACCAACTACAATAATTTGCAAAGACATGGCACGGTAGAGGCCGTGGTCGTGGTCGTGGTCGTGGACGAGGACGAGGACGTGGAAAAGGCCAAGGAAGAGGATTCCGTCCAAATGATATTAATTCCGGAAGAATTAATAAAAATTCTCAGAAAAACAAAGTTGGCGGTACAACAAACAAACATTTTGAAAATGTTTGTCACAGATGTGGAATGAAAGGACGAAGGATCAAAAATCCCAGAAGAATCCAAGAACATTTGTTCAGTCAAATTACAGCGATCACTATACGGATTAAAACAATCCGGACGCATGTGGTATAATCGCTTAAGTGAATATTTGATGAAAAAGGGATATACCAATAATGCGATATGCCCTTGTGTATTCATTAAGAAATCTCAAACCGGATTCGTGATCATAGCTGTCTATGTTGATGATTTGAACATAATAGGAACTCAAAAGGAAGTTGATGATGCAAGAACTCATATGAAAGAAGAGTTCGAAATGAAAGATCTTGGAAAGACAAAATTTTGTCTCGGACTTCAAATAGAGAATTTCCAAGATGGAATATTTGTGCATCAATCAAATTACACTTCTAGAGTGTTAAAACGCTTTAATATGGATAAAGAGAATCCTTTGAGTACTCCGATGGTCAATAGATCACTCAATGTTGATAAAGACCCGTTTAGACCTTGTGAAGATAACGAAAAAGTATTAGGTCCTGAAGCACCTTATATGAGTGCTATAGGTGCACTTATGTATCTTGCAAATTGTACTCATCCAGATATAGCATTTACTACTAATCTGCTTGCAAGATATAGCTCATGTCCAACAAGGAGACATTGGAATAGAATTAAACACATTTTTCGTTATCTCCAAGGAACAATTGATTTGGGATTATTTTATCATCGAAACTCTGATTTTGGTCTAGTTGGATTTGCAGATGCAGGATATTTATCAGATCCGCATAAAGCTCGATCGCAAACTGGATATGTTTTCACTATAGGAGGTACTGCGATCTCGTGGCGTTCTCAGAAGCAGACATTGGTTGCTACTTCTTCAAATCATGCAGAAATCATTGCACTTCATGAAACTTGTAGAGAATGTGTATGGCTGAAATCCATGACGCACCACATACAAGAAGCCACCGGAATAATCAGTAACAAAAGGCCAACCATCTTATATGAAGATAACGCTGCATGTGTTGCCCAGATAAAAGAAGGTTATATTAAGAGCGACAGAACAAAACACATCCCTCCAAGATTTTTCTCCTATACTCAAGAACTCGAGAAAAATCAAGAAGTGGATATCCGATATGTTCGCTCAAGTGACAACGCTGCAGATCTCTTCACAAAATCACTACCCACCTCGGTGTTCAAGAAGCATGTTTACAACATTGGAATGCGCCATCAAAGAGATTTATAAGTCTTGTTACTCGAGGGGGAGCTTGCGCGGTTGCACTCTTTTTATCCTACTAGGTTTTTCCCATTGGGTTTTCCTATAAAGGTTTTTAACGAGGCAACAGAAGACATAATACAAGAAACATAGTGACGATGGTCTCCAAGGGGGAGTGTTGTAAACCTTCTAGAATGTCAACAATTGAGGCGAAAGAAATCAAAATAAATTCGTAGAAGTGGAGTCCACGTCACTATGTGCACAGTAAAATCAACTTTCTCACATCTATAAATATAGTTGATTTCGTTTATTTGTATACGATTATAAGAAACACTTAATAACATAGTAAAAGTTTCTTTCCCTCTCTCTTCATCTTATCGGTGTTTAATTTCTCTGCGGGTATAATATTTTTTATCTATTCTCTCAAATTTTTTCACCATAAAAACAGGTAAATAAAAGTAACACTTTACAACAGATAAGTGTAACTTTTATTTTGTAGAACTTGTTCTTTTAGACGACCAAAAGCTAAAGGCATTTTGTGAATCACGAGAACCTCACGTGCGGTTCTACTCTCCATGTTCGAGGACTTCACCATAACCAATGACAACAGCGCGTAAACCACATCAAACCACACCTAGCTCCACTTGGTTAACTGTGTAGCTAATTATTTAATTATATTCAACCTTAACGTTAACTGTGAAGCTGTGATATAGCTGTAGGGGATAATATGATTTTTCAATGTTAATTTTAATTACATTTGGGTTATCGATTAATGTGAAAGAAGAAGACGGTTTACTCCTCAAACCATACCAACTTATTGTCGGTTTTGGTAAAGAGATTGATGGAATCTCAATTATATTTAGAAGAATATATAATTTAGGATTATGCCACCTAATTAACGCCTAACTGTCCCACATTTAGTTATGTTTGGTCTTTAATACTGCTAATGACGTTTGTTTAATTGTATCTCTCACCAATTTCGGCGCAATGCATTTTTTATACTCTATAGTATTCCATATAATATGTATAACAATAATTTATATCTGACTCAAATTGGAAAACAATAGACTACACATAAATTCGATCCATTGAATATTTCTCCATGTGGCTACAAGATTTAAGTGTATATTACTTATAATAACTAGAATTGGTCGATATGGAAAAATCACTTGCTCACAAAAATAGTATTAAACTTACTTCTATTAATTAAAGGAATAAAATGTTAGTCTTCATTATCAATCACAATCAGCTATAAAACTCAAATATGATTCATATGTTGATATTTATGTTGCGTGGACCAAGCTACTTGTCGATTTTGGATGGTTAGTAGAGTTGTTCCCCACTGTTTTGGTTGGTCATACCTCTTTTGCTAACGTCTCTAATTCGGTTTGGCATTCAATCCTTAATTAAAAAATATAGTAGCAACTGATACACATAGGATTATAGACAAAACCATATCAAAGAATACGGGTCTGATTGAATATGTCTTTATAAACTTTCTACAACCATATTTTGGTTTACGACTCAAAATTCAATGCAATCAACTTACATAATTTTTTTTAACGCAAAACCATGTTTTGATGTTTTTTTTTTGTTGTAGAAAAAAACAAACCTACAACACAAATATTTTGGTTTTGGAAAATTTTAAGAAAAATTAATATTTTATCTCTTTTCTCTTAAATATTTTTTATTATTTTAAACTTTTTTAGATAAAATTTTTCATTTTATTTTTATTTTTTTAAGTAACACAATAAATTCATAAATCTATAGACGATAAAGTACAACTACACCAGTCACACTTTCATTTAAAAAAGTTACAGCTACAAGCAAAAATTAAATTTACAACAAAAAAATTTACGGAAAGCTAAAATTTCAAAATACAACCATAACCAATCATGACTAATACACTTGGAATGTTAGACAAAACCCAATATGTCAAAGACTAAACAGATCGAAATCGGATAAAAAATATTGGCTCACTTTAAAAACCGGTATAGTATTCATTGGTTACAGAAACGGTAATTGAAGTGGATCCGAGTTTAACAATTTGGGTTTGGTTTAATGTTTTCATGAAGAGAGAGAAGCATAAGCATGTGATAGAGAGGATAAATAACCACATTTAGGGCAAAGATTCCTTCAAAAGGTTGGGTCCACGTGGGTATGGAGGGGCACAGTGTCCGGTGGGTTAGGGAACAGTGCACAAACCCCAACGGACCCACTCGTTGCCTCTTTCGTAGACCGGTCTAGTTCGGTACGGTTCGGTATCTGTCCCGAGCTACTCCTTTATCACACTTCTATATATAACTCTTCATTCATCACCTTCATCATTATCATTCTCTTCTCATCATTTATCTCTCTTTCACATTCACTTCCAAAAAAAATTACACTTTCTTGATTTTGTGATCGGTGTAGTGAAAATGAAGACGACCGGTTCGGGAATAGGAGGAACGAAGAGGAAGATGTGGAGCCGTGGAGTGGGAGGAGTGGTTAGAGAGCAAAAGGCTAAGCTTTACATCATAAGGAGGTGTGTCGTCATGCTTCTTTGTTGGCATGACTAAAATCAAATCATTATCAACATCAACATCATCATCGGCTTAATGGAGACTAACCAAAGACTTTCCTTTTTTTTTTTCTTCTTTTTTTTTTGCGGGTCTTACTTATAACCCCTGGGAAGAAATCTTTATATGTATTGGCATCTAAATGGAGCCATATATGTATTTTTTTTGTAGTAGTTTTTTCATCCCATAGAAGGTTTTTCCAGATGTATATTAGTAACCAATTAATTCGATATCTTTTGTTGTTGTTTATTGCTGATTAAGTTTCTTTATTTTCTGAATTATGCTTCCGAAATAAAGACTTTAACACCAAACAAGTTATAAAAGTACAATTTTATTTTTAGTACTGTCAAAATATATCAAGAAGAAATAGAATAAACAATATGCATGATCCATTCTTAAGAAAACATATTTAGTTGAGAGAAGCAAAAAACTGTTTGTAACCAAGAAAATGCTAGGCTTTAAACGGACGGTGATCTATGTATAGAGTTCGAATGGAGGTAACAGCGGACTGGACGGTGGGAGATAAGCGGTTACATAGGTGCGATACGGTTTTTGTGCAGTGCGGTTGTAAGAAACGCATTATGCAGAACAAGTGCGGTTAGTGCGTAACAAACGGTAGCGAGACAATAAATGAATGGTAAATATCATATATGTCGCGCGAATATAATTATTAATAGATTATTACTATTTTAAAAACATATTTTGAGTGACCAATTTTTTTTTCCATATAGAATTGTGTTATTCAATAAATTAATCTACACAATTTATTTCAAAATTTTCTAAGTTTTTAAAATTGTATATATTAGTATGTGTATATATACATATATATATATATATATATAATTGAAAACACACATAAACCGCATGGTATTTGGTGTAGTTACTAATTTTACCTTTAAAATGATACTCCCTATGTTTCTTAAAATTTGATTTTCTAGAATTTTTTCTTCTTTCTAAAAAATTGATTTTCTAGATTTATTAATTGCAAAATTTATTAAATACAAACATTGGAAAAAGAAGGATTCAAAAATTAGTAGTAAAACAACCAATGAATGAAAGTTATTACTAAAATAACTAATAAAAAATAAAAATAAAGTTTTAATGCTTCTTAATTAATATGAAATATTCATAAAATCAAATTTTTTAGAAACGTAGGTAATATTTATTAATATACAATTTTTATTAATATATTATTTATTTATCTTTTAATTATAAATAATGTGTGGTTCAAATTTTGTTTGAAGGGTAACACATACTTTTTCTAAACCACCACATCCCACGTATATATTCCCCATTCATGGCCATAGTATCACATAATCAAAACATAAACGCCTAAGCGTTTATAGAAGANTATATATATAATTATAAATTTACAATATATACACTCATCATGAGAAAAAAAATTAAACGGCAAGAAAATACTCAAAATCTAAAAGCCAACAAATATCAAAGATGAATTTCAGACCAAAACATCACGTAAGAAAGCCATATAAAATTAAACTGGAGAATACATAACATTTGGAAGTAATTTATCCAAATGAAATCAAATAAGAATACGATTAAATTATTGATCATATAAGATTCTAATATACAACTAAGTATCAAATACTTCAATTTAGGTCGAGTACGTACCATATGATCATTTAGATAACCATGTGTTTATGAAATTAAAAAAGACTATCGTTTCAATTTATGTATATAAAAAACTAGACCAAAACCAATATAAAAAAACTTGTCGGTTACATGCAAATTGTTTACGATAATTTAGGATAATCTAAAATCGTTTAACAACGCATAATAACAAAAAACGTCTAATTTTAAGTCCAAAAACTGATTGTTAAAATTTACAAAATTTCAAATAGTTAGGCAACATCTATACGGCTTAATATACATGTTTTTGTAGCATAGCAAACAAAAATATTAATTTTATTAGATACACCTATTTGGCATAAGCATTTAGGAAATTGTGGAAATAATTGATGATGACTTGTCACCCTGTTTAGTTAAATACACAAAAAAAAAAAAAAAAGATCAAAGAATTAAGCGACTTGTACCGAATTAGTAATATTATCTAAGTTCTGAAAGCCGTTTATGCGTAGCTGCGTATGGTGGGGCTAACAGAACTATAAATACATTTAATAAACGGATTTTGAGAGCAAAAATACACAGAAAATTCACTCCTTGTCTCAGATAAAGGTTTCTGGTTGGATAGAATGACATGTCAGAAGGATTCTTATGTCCGTTGTTGTTCATGTCTGTTATATAAAACTACCAACTTATGAAATAGAATCAAATCATCCCTTTGTCTATATAAATCAATAATTTGATATTATACCATCGAAAATTGTTGTCTGATTATAAAAAAGGTGGAGATACGAACAGAGCATAAAAAGGGGTCTTAACATTTTGTGAAATGAAAACACTATTGTCGGCCACAAAATCAATTATTTTCACCTACTTTGACTATGGACAAAAATGCAAGGAAGACGAGTTTAAAGGTCTTTACTTTGCATTAATACTTGTATCTTTGCAAATCGTATGATGATCATGAGTTAGATTGTGCGGTTTATCCGCTATTACATAGGGCCGAAGCCATACCGGTAAATCGGAAGAAAAAGTGGCCTCTTAAGCTACAAAAGAAAAGTGAGGGACAATATATTAAACTCCTCTTCAAATTTCTCATATGCTTAGCCAATAATTTTTGAGGAGTTCCAATGTCAAACCAATTACTAGATCTTTGCAATCCATTATGCACAAGACCTTAGTGTTAGACCCTTTAGCTTTTACATCATGTGTCTTCTTCTCTGTAAGAATCTCAAGATATTACGCACACTAATTCACATTTTAGTAACGTAAATTAATTACATGAAAAAAAGAGGATCCAATTTTCAACCGGACCTCGTTACTTTTGTTGAAGAGAAACAAGATTCATACAGTATTATGTACATTCACTGGAAAACGAATCGGATTTTCCAATGGAAGTTTTGACATATATATATATATATATATATATATATATATATATAAGTGCTTGCTTCATCACTAAAAAGAAACCTAACAAGCAACAAAATATTCTTCATTATGGACGTCTGCAAATCTACACATCGTATACAGGCATACGCTCCTCGATCAGGACACGGCAAATCGGACATTTCTTGCATTTTTCGCAGCACGTACTGAAAACCAAAAGTATCAGTATAATATCAATTCTAACCAATCACAATGATACCTCTAATCTCTACAATTTTCTATTAATTACTAGGTAGTATTGACGTAAAATCATGTGTAAAATAAAAAATGCTAATGCAAGTAACACTAAGTGGTCAATTTTTAGATAATTCCCAAGAAAATACTTTGAGGTTAAAGCAAACAAAAGCAACTTTGGTTTACCTGCAGAGGACGTGATGTCTACATGGGAGTAGAACCACGTTGATCGGATCTTCAAAGCATACTCTACAAAGAATCTTCTCCTGAAATTCATAATTTTGTTGTTTTTTTTCGGTAAGCAAATCGTTACTTCTATGGAGGTTATTAAACAGAGAAAATGAGTAGATGTGTTACGTTTTGAAGCCTTTCGTACTCTTGTTGGCTATAATTGGTGATGTCTGTTTGCTCACTCAATGCAGCTTGGAGTCTCCATATCTGATGAGGAGATTAAGAATTCAAGATTTTGCTTTCGTTTCAGATGTTAAAAATGAAAAGACTAATGTGTAATTTACCTCTTCAACAAGATCAGACTTCGGCATTTTCTTCACAACCTCTGGTGAGAAAGTGTTGTATCTAAAATAATTTGGGGTCAAAACAAAATATGTTTCAAAAGAGCCAATTATTGTCTTGTTACCGAAAGATGAGAGCTTTACCCAGTAGCTTCTCCAGAGTAGAGCCTAGCTTGTTCCTCCCGACTTCCTTCATCGATAGACCACCAGCCAAGTAACCTGTTATTTACGATATGAGAAAGATTAGTGTTTAGGAGGACTCTATCACCAGAGATTCCATTGTTTAGTTCGTTGCTGCTATCGTACCTTGCACCATGTTGAAAGAATCCCAGGAATTCACGAGCTGATGATGTTGCGGTAAAATATCTTCCATAAGAATCACCACCGCTATTTATTAATAAGACGGATTTCTCAACCAACCTAAATATAGCAAAAAATACTCCAGCTCCTTGTAGTAGAAAAAGAGGTACAAACAGAACTAAAATTGGAATGTTTTTGGCAGAGGCCGGTGTTCCCTGGGATTACATTAAAGAGAATTAGCTCGAACTGGTGAAAAAGGTAATCTTTCAAAGCAATGGATTTGTCTCTGTAATTGTACCTCTAAGCGCATGAAAAGGATAATTTGAAAGGTAATGATTGGAATTTTCATAACATGTCCACCAATATCTTGGAGACCGCATATTCTGTTGCTTTGATGATGCTCGTCGTCAGCGGTCACAACTAGACCTCTGTTCCAGTCCAGATATCTTACTACCATTGTAGATGAGCTAGGTTCCGGTATATGTGAATACCTATGAATTGACTGATTGCTCCACTTTGTGCAGACAAGAAAGGCAAAGCACTCAGCTATTCTGTAAATTGAGGAGAATGAAGTTAGTTCAAACACGGCATAGACGAGATTTTCAAAAGGCAGAAGGACTCCAAGAGAAAAAGCAGTTTACCCGAAGTTTATAAATAAGTCCCACCATCCCAACGCAGCTACGTCACCTATGCAAGGATTCAAGACATGAAAGAATCAGAAACAAAAGAAACAGATTGAGAATCAACAGCATCAGTCATATGAAGACAGAGAGATTATGAACCAGAACAACAGTAACGAGTAAGCAATTGATTCTACAAAGTTTTACAAACATTAACTATGAGGACATGCAGTCACCAGATATCATAACGACCCAAAAATCTATCTTTTAGTTCAACTTGACATGGAAAAGAAATTTCAAGAACACCAAAAAGGTTGCAGTAGGGATGGAGAAGATGATTAACCAAAGACATAGTTAAGTAAATGCACAACATACCACATAATTTAAGAAGAGTGAAGGTTGTTGCGGCAATGAAGAAAACCATAGATATGGAAACCCAGAAATGCTACAAAACCAATAGACAATGTCAGAACCAACCTGCAGAGGCAATGTAATAAGATTGAAAAACAAGCCAAACCAAAAATTTCATTTTTTTTCTTAAGCATAACGTCCAGAAGGAGAGAGAAAAGGGTGTTGTATATTAGCCCAGTGTAAGGTTTATATTAGATACTTTTCCAGCTTTGAGGTCTAATATGTGTGAACAAGTTTCCATGTATATAGAGAATAACCAACTTACAGGAAGTGTTTCCCATATGGCTTCATCACTCATAGTTTCCTCATCTCCAGGCATGAGTGTCCTGCACATTCTGCAGAAATAGTTGCAAACAAGATTCTATTGTTCGGTACTCTAGAGTAGTAAGAAGAGTGAACAAAATCAAACCTTAAAAGCTGTAAATGAAATACCTGACATTATCTATCAAAATTGCTACCTCGAATGCAAGTAACGGTAGGAAAACAATCTTTAAGTCAACAACTGCAAACAGAGGGACACAACCAAAGCTATAATAAACCCACCAGTAATATATGCCATGATTGATAATTAGAAGCTATGAAGAATTACCATATTTATCTTCAAGATGTACACAGAGAAGGATCTCAAAAGCAACAAGCAGCGGCGTTGCCATAACCGAATGAAAAGGAGCCCACTGCCACAAAACCAAATTAGAACTGAACTTATACAGGTTGCAACAACCCTGCTAACTAAATAATCATAGATTCGAGCTAAGAGAATCATAAAAATGTCATACATGTCGATCATGAGGCATTGATGGAGCAGGCAACGAAAATCTACCACGAGCAATCACAGCATGAAATAACCACAAGGGTGTAAATATAAACCTGTACAACAGACGAAACACACAAGAATTAAAGGAGAGTGAAAGCTATCCACAACAAAGTCTTAATCTTTAAAGATAGTAATGAAGATGCTACTTCAACTTTAAACCTCACCAAAGATTCAAAATGATAAAACTAAGAAAGAGTTTAACTTTAAGATAACCAAAGTTCTTATGGAAACACAAAAATCCAAATTTTAAACAAAAACTGGGTTTAAAAGAAGAGAATTTGCATAATTGAGAATTCAATCGATCAATTCAAACATTTTCCAATACCAAAACAGAAGTCAAGCCACCAAATTTAAGAAGAAGAAAAAAAACTAACCACCATGAATGAGAAACAACATGATCAAGCTTCAAAGCGAGAAGAAGCGTGAAGGAGAAGAGTAAACAATGCGCTGAAGCGGCTTGAAGAGACTTCCAGACTCTTCTCCAACTCATAACTCTTCTCTGTACCAACATTTCCGTAACCCTAAAATCACTCAAACCCTTTATTTACAGAGCTCAAAAATCAAGATCTGATGGTTTGATTCTGGAAGATTTTAGAGAAAAATTTGAGATTTTTCGCGGAAAAACAAGAGGGTAACACAGAAAAGAGAAAAAGATTTATTCTTTCGAGAAAAAGACATTTTCCGACTCGGAGAAAGGCTGAGCTTCCACGCCAAAGCCCTCTGTAAATTTGTACCTTTTTACGTAAATACCCTTTCACCTTTTCCTGCTATATAAACCTGCGAGAAGGGTATTTTGGGGAATATGATAAAAAATGAGACATCTTATTACAGTAATCAAATTATAGCGGAGGTTACTATTGGTTTACTAATATATTTTTATCACAACATACGACTCTATGCGAGGTAAGATTGAATTGTAAGTTTCTTGTCATTAAGTTAATAATCAGTTTTCAGCAGAACTAATGACTTTTTCCTAAAAATGTGAGCCGATTAAATACATTATTTATGACGGCCGCAAGCATCCATGGCCGGCTCTGTTTATAAATACATGTAGATTACTAAAATATACGATTAATATATATTATACTAACTCTATTTTCTTTTATGCAATATTTAAGGTTTTAGGCTTTTAGCACATAGATTATTTGATTTTCGAGTCTTATTTTAAACTTTAAAAAAATTTCACTAACACTATAAACCTTTAAAATAGTTTTACTAACGCTTTTAAATCTTCAAATTAAGGTTTTTGTTTACTCCGTTATAAAATTTAACGGAGCTTAAATATGATTGCAGGCTGCAAAAGAATTCGAGTATGAGCTTAATGTTGTTAATTGAACAAAATTAAGAACATCCAAGAAGGTTTAATGTTCTTGTTAGATGGCAGCGTTCAACATCCAACATCCAACATTCGATTTTCTCCTTCCACATTAAAGCTTCTTGGATGTTCGATGTGTTTTTTTAAGGAGAGATGGCAAAGATCGTCGATTTGGGTTGTGCTAAACCAGTGGAAGAGAATGAGAATTTGGAATTTTCCGGTACACCGGCGTTTATGTCTTCGGAGGTAGCACGTGGTGATGAACAGAGTTTTCCAGCTAATGTGTGGGCTTTGGGGTGTTCGGTGACAGAGATGGTTACATGGTCAAGTCCTTGGCCGGAGTTAAATGACGTCGTTGCTGCGATTTATCATATTGGTTTACCGGTGAGTCGTCGGAGATTCCGGTTTGGTTATCGGATAAAGGTAAAGACTTTTTGAAGAATTGTTTGAGAAAAGATCCAAAACAGAGATGGACTGTTGAAGAATTGCTTCTGGGATTGTCTGAATTCTTCTTCTCCTAGTACTGTGTTGGATCAAGGTTTCTGGGATTTATGTGAAACCTGGAGTAGTCGAATAATCAAAGCTGATCACGAAGACCCATTTGCAAATTCTACCATCGGATTTTTTTTTTTTTTTGCCATCTCGGTTTTTCTTGTAACACTTGAAAGCACTTTTTTATTAAGCTATGTCTGTTAACTATTCCGTTAACGGACGTAACTGTTCTGTTAACTTTTACGACGGAGTAAACAAAAACTCTAATTTGAAAGTTTAATGTGCTAATAGTGTTAAAAGTTAATAGTGTTAGTAAAATTCTTTTGAATTTAAAGCGAGACTCTGTTTCACTTTAAAAATTAAAAATACGATTTTTTCTTTGATTTTCTGTTGGAATTGGAAAAACAAACCGTAGATTTTATAAAATCAAAATAATTAAATAAAATTTTAAATTTTAGTTGAATATTGAAAACATCAAATAAAATAAACAATTTTTTATAATTTAAACATTATTTACTACTCCTAAAAAAGAGGGAGTAGTAAATTTTAAACATTGTTTTGTCAACTAGAAAGAACATTAATATATGTCTTGGTGTAAGATATTCGGTAATTGGATCAGATTCTTGGTCTTAGGAATAATGTTGGGAGAATCAACCACCATTATTGCCGTCTCTTAGACAGTTTTTTATATTTATTTATTAATTTATTTAATCAGAACAGTTTAAAATAGTTAAAAACGTCTCTTATTTTAGAGAAACGGTTCTTAACCCATTTTAATATTAAATAAATAGTTAAGAAACCCAAATGAGTTTCTGGTTAATCAAGTTTTGTGCAAGAATGACATCGTAAGCAATGACACATTCAACGATGTTGTATTATGGGACAATTGGAAAAGAATATTACTAGAAAGAAGGTCTCTTTGTTGGAAAACATTTATTTCTTTCCCAAGCAAGAATCGCACTAGAGATTTAATAATGCATAACCAAAACCATGAGATCAAAACCCACTTGATGGAAAAAAACATGTCAACCATATATTAGCACCACGAGGCGTATATGAGTTTGTTACGCAAAAGTGGAAACAAAAACTTCATTCTCATTTGTTCATTAAGTTTTATTTACAACAGAGAAAGCCTCTTATATAGACCGAGTCTTTACTAAACCGGTTATAATAACCCGGTTTACCGCGATTACTCTAATAATCCTAAATTATATATTTAGCGAGCACCAGCATTGTGGTGCTCCGGGTAAACAAATCCAAAATGCCGACGACGTTCATGTTTAAGATTAAACTACTGTCAAATTTTAACATATCATCGACGTACTAATTAATGATTGAGGCCAGACACACCTTGAAATGCACCAATAAATATACCAATTTTTAAAAGTATATAAAGTACTAATAACTGTTCAATAATTTGGTGAGAAGCGAAGTAGAAAAGTCGTTACTCTCGATCATTATGAAAGAAAAAAAATGAATGTCTTGTCGTGCAAGTTTATAAGTCCGGCTAGAGATTCTTCTTGTTGATAAGATTGATGGAAGTTGACAAATGATAATGGTTTAATGCTAATAATAAGGGATTAAAACACTGACTATAATATTATTTTTCGAAACAAGTAGCAACAATTTAAGTTATTGTAGCTAGTCACTAATTACAAGTCTGATTAATAGCAATACAATCTAGCTGAAAAATGATTTAAGCATAATCTGATTTAAATCAATGGTAATTTTTTGTTGTTGAATATGACGAAGTGGCTAGGAGAGAAATATGACAAATACGTGATAGAAACAGAATATCTAGAACTTTGCCTGGTTGAATATTTGGGAATAGTAATAAAATAACTGAAAAATATTAATATATATAAAGAAAAATAAGTATCTATTTGAAGATTCAACAGCGTATATGTTTCTATAGTCAAATCTGATATGACAATTTATATATTTTGTATCAGGTATTTTTCTTCATTTCCAAAAGTAGATATGGAACTCCATGGTGTTTTCGTTTATCTCTTGCTCTCACCACCGGAGCATAGTTCGAACAAAGACTGGAAATCCCCTAACTGGAGGTGGTCCTTTCTATGGCAGTGAGTCTTCAGAGCTAGTGTTGTAGCGAACGTTGGAACTGATCTAAACTGCTCTTGCCGTATTTTGACGATGTTGTGGCTATGAGATTCAATGGACCTTGTTTTAAACGGCGGCAATTCAGAGGATATTAATTTATATTAGCCAGAGCCGGTTCAAAACATTTTGATGCCTTAAGCAAAAAATTTTATTGAATCTACTAACAAACAAAAGTTAAAAAAGAAAAACTTTAAAAAGTTAATATGAGATTCGGACTGCGAACTTTTATGGATTAAAAACCTGGATTGACCACTGCACCACAACATTACTTTCTAAAATTGATGCCCTTGATATATATATACTTTGTGATGTTAGAAATACCAGTTTCATTTGCTCTAGCCCAAGGTCGGGTCTGATTCTAGCTTTGTGCTAAGTTTGTTTCTCAAATTCTGTGGAAAACTCTCTCCATTTGAAGAAATGGAGATTTTGATGTCAAAAAAAAAATTATGATAGCTGGGCTTTGGTTTGGGGCCTTTGGGCTTTCAAATATTTTTTTCCACTCTTTTCTTAAACAAAAAAAGTTCCAAAGTTAAAACAAAAGTCGCGTTTGAAATATTATTTTCAAAGCAAATGGTAAATACGATATATTTTTGGAAATCAGCGAACTAAAACAAATTCCTCACATATTATCTCGCTAACAACATGACCAATGAGCCCTAATTGCAAGTCTCGACATAATTGAGAAATCTTATGAGTTTTTGGTTTGATTTTAAAGATATAATTAACAAAATAAAAATTAAAAATTCATGAATACACAAAGCCAAAAGAGGAGTCACTACTAGACAATTCATCTGGTCGTCACTTGGGGGTAAAAAATTGTTAAAGACAAATGAAATGACAGTTAGGGTACAATAGTACGTACGTACTAAACATCATAATAATTAATAACGTAAGATGTACTTCACTTCGTGATGCAAGGTTAACACAAATACGACGTCAATCACTTTTTATGTTCCTCGTCATGACCAATCTCAATCACTTATCATTCATCGGTCATGCATAAAAGTTTACTCATTTTTTAAAAATTATAATTTACACCTTGATTTGATCTTACTCACTTATTCATCCGTAAATATTACTCATTAATGCAACAAAATGGATCGGTCTTCCATCGTTCCTCTCTATCTATTTACGAGGATCTCAAATCTTTTGTTACGCAATAGAAAATTTGCTTTAAATAATGCTCTAGGAGATTTTCAAATCATGTCTCTTTAAATATATGATCAGAAAGGTAGTAGACTATGTATACAAATGGATAAAAGATTATAAGTTGAACTACAAATGTGTGTTTAGCGACAATTATTATAGGTAGCATATTTTGGTATGTGTCGAGTACCGATGTGGATGACAATATCAAGATGTTTATGAAAATATCATTGACTTGGGTTTTGTTTATTACCAGACGCTTTTTTAGTATTCTTTTTGTCCTATATTACTAAATTTTTTAGGAAAACATTTTTGTTCCAAAATAATAGATTTTTCAGTTTTCTATGCATCATTTATATTAATATATTAGTTTATGACCATTTGAATTCTGCTATGTTCATTTTTATTG
Source organism: Crucihimalaya himalaica (assembly GCA_004349715.1). Lineage (NCBI taxonomy): Eukaryota > Viridiplantae > Streptophyta > Magnoliopsida > Brassicales > Brassicaceae > Crucihimalaya > Crucihimalaya himalaica. The sequence goes on from SMJT01000002.1 coordinate 5,313,579, forward strand.
GTTGAACCCCAATCCATGGACCTACAATACACAACAGAGATGGCTAAAACATTAAGGAAACGGATGAGCGAGGAAGATTCTGTATACGACTATGTTGATTGTAATTTGGGGTATCAATATGGTTCTGAGCTTTCACTCGTCCGAGAAGTGATCTATATTAACATAGTTAGAGCATCTTCAACGCTTAAGATACTCTTCTGAGTTTTTCAGAATAAAAATATTAATATTTTAATTCTTAAAAATTCTGAACTAATAAAAAAAGAACAAATCAGCAACATAGGTTCTTAAAATGGGAAGAGAGTTTCTTAAAGAAGAACCGATTATTCTTCTTCTCTCATCTTTTTCAAATTTTTATTATTATTATTATTTTATTGATAAGAACCCATTTAAGATCTTTGCGTTAAAGCTGCTCTAAGTCTCAATATAGTGGCCGAGTCCGACAAGTCGCGGCTCAAATGTTTGTAACGAAGGACGCCAATTTAATATAGAAATATCAGAGATTTTTCAATATCTTAATTTAAGAAATTTTACTTTTATCGACAAAAGTATTATATATCTACATTTATGTTTATTTAAATTTAAGAAATTATCTTTAGTCCTATCTCTATATAAGTTGATGTATATAGTAACATTATTTTTATGAAAGGCTAAGGAAATTCCTCCTTTAACACATTATGCGTTTATACTCTCGTCAAATTTATCATATTAAGGATCTACAACATACCCTACCTAAATTAAACTCTGCTTTAGGATGTCATGTTAAATCTCATGGACCAACCTCAAACTAATTGGCTATGTACTTTATTATATCTTAGTCTTGGTCCCATGTCTACCCTCCCAGTACCGGTCAGCGGTCATGATGCAGTTTATGTAAGGCAAAATATTTGAATATTGTCTAGGTCTAATTCATAAGACTTCGCTGTTTATGAGAAGTTGATATATGTAAAATCGTTACGCGAAAAAGATTATACAAGACACAGAAATACACAAGGCAAAAGAGTCAGAGAAGCATCAACGTACGAAGCTCAGAATCCCAAACTCGTATCTTTTTGTTTTTCCCCGTACCGACTAAATCAATTAATGATACACATCATCTTCGGTACTTTTCCTGTACTTCTTCATTGTCTCGTTATGGTTTCACTCACAAATTGCAAAAATAACCCAAAACCCACCACAAATTAAATCAAATCCTCCCACGGCCAATAAAACGATTTTTTCAAAACCCATGCATTGGCCATACATAAATCATATATAGAAAACCAACTCAAAGATACAAGAGTCCAAGACCCCAACGGATACAAATATCTCCGTTATACATACACACAAACACACATATCTATAGTATAATGTGACGTACAACATTCATTTCCATAACCATCAAACGACACACACGTATGTAGTACATACACCGAAAATAAAAAAAGATAGCAAGTACGTAAAAATTGATTACCTCTGATGATGATGTTGTTGTTGTTCGACGATAGTGATAGTATTGTGACTATTCATTCTCTGTCTCTTAGCATTCCCAGAAGAAGATGATTCCTCCACATTGCTCTTCTCCATCACTGCTTTCAAAGCCTCCTCTATCGTCCCTATACAGTACTCTTCCTCCACTTCCTCGCCGGAGTTCTCTTCTCCAGTGACGAACAACACGTTCTTGACTCGGCCCCCTACGGTGGTTATCTCCGCCTTGAGCGTTTTGAGACGCATAGCTTTCAACGTTTTGATCATGTCCGGCAAAAGATCCGACCTGTCTTCACAGCAAAGCGACGCTTTAATTACGAATCTGCCATCTTCGGTTTCTTCTTCCTCCGTGAAAGCTACCGTTAACTCATCGCTCTCCGTTGGGACAAGATTTGTCTCTGAGATCACTGAAGTCTCTCTCTTCAACTCTTTCACATGTTGGATCACTTCAGCTAGTAACGATGCTTTATCCGTCTGCATTAAAAAAACAAGAAAAAAAAAAACATATTTGTATTGTTTCGAGGGTAAAATTATGTGGTCGAAGAAGTTATGATTTGGTCCGGCAATAAGACTTTTTATTCTTTTTAAGCAGCGCCGTTTGTTTCTCTTTATTACATCAATTAACCAAACGACGACATAGACGTTCCATATTCCATACTTTTTATTTATACTACAGTCTCTGACTGATTCTCTCTCGGGACTTTAACAAATACACAGAAGATCATTGATCAAAACAGAAAACCTTTGAATAAACTTACTTCCTTTTATAAAACCTAAATGTAAAAAATACGAAAAGGAGAAAAAAAGAGACAAAATGTGACATGAACTTTCATGTCGCAGCTACTATGTTTGTCCACTTCAGCTCTACATTGTTTTAATATTCTTTTTAATTAATTAAGAACATCCGTTTGAATCTAAACGTTGTATGATGATGATTGATGATGAATGTTTTTATGTGCATGAAAATTTATGTATAATTGGACTTACTTTAGTGGTGTTGGGTAATATGCTACGGAGCTTAGCGAGATGATTATTGATTCTCTCTCTTCGTCTTCTCTCAGCTTCACTATGACTCTTTGAAGCAGCCAAAGCTTTAGCGTCCATTATCTCTTGTGCTGTCATCTTCCCTAACTCAGCTTGTAACCCAAAAGGACCAGACCCGGCTTGCACCACAGGACCTAAAGCCTCAGACAAGATCCGAAGCTGTTCATGATGATGATGTGCTGCTGACGTGGCTCCACCAAAACCCTCGTACCCGAACTGTAATCCCTGGTGATGAGCTCGACTTCTGTTGAAGAAACTTCCGTAGAAAGGTGCTGGAGAAGAAATAGTAGGAGGAGGAAACTGATCGAACGGTGTTTGGATCGAAGTAGGTGGAGGGAGAGACCATATTGGGGAGACAGAATCTTGAGGGAAGATAGTGAATCCGGATCCAACGTTACCGGATGCTCCTAAGGTTTCGGATTGAGAAGGATCGTGATGATGATGATGATGATGAGAGATGAGTTGGTGGAAGAAGAGGTCATTTTGGTAATTTTGTATGTTATTCATGGCTCTAGAACTGTCTTCTTCTTCTTCTTTCTTTGCGCACATATCACTTGTTTCTATGAAGACATAAGTGTCTTCATCTTTCAACTCTTTTTCCTCCTCTCTCTCTCTATATATATATGTGTGTATATATATCTATAAACGTGTAAAAGAAAGGAAAGGTTGGTAAAAAAAGGTAGGAGAAGAAACAAAAGTTGAGAGAGTTAAAAAGAGACAAAATATTGCTTTCAAATGTTTATAGACGCAGAAATATATAGGAAACTCATATGCGTTTGTATCGTATATCTATGGTTTGAAGGATATAAGGAGTTTGCAACTTGTATATTTGTTGTGGTGGAATTATTAAAAAAGCAAAAAAGGTAATGGGTTTAAGATTCTTTAGATTATCTATCTCTTTTATCTACGCATTTAGTACTTCACTGTCTATATCTAACTTGCAGATTAACTTGATTTAAATATAATAATAAAATCTGCATTAGAGAGCACTAAACTAGTTAATAGAGACCACATAAAATACGTAACAAATGTGTAGGTATCAACATAAAAAATTGATAAGCTTTTAAACATAAAAATTTGTTTTTTCTCTTCTATATTAGACCACTAAAGTAGTTATTAGAGAGCACATAACATTGTGTAGGATAGTTTTTTTTTTCTTTGGTGAAAAGAGCACATAACTAGTTACTAGATCCATGATACGAATATTAACCAAGACATGTAATCTAATAATTAATACTAATATCGTGATAAATTACCATTCGAATTCAAATTCTCATAACCAAAATTTTTGACCTTGTTAGATTGATAAGTCAAATGAGATTTAATCTTAATGAATTAATGGATTAATGAATTAATGGATTAAATCAGTTATTTAGGTTGTAATAGATATATGGGTTACCTATTTGATTCACATTTTTGTTAAAGACAACGTGAAAAACAAAATAAATATGATATGTTTGTTGTTAGAATCATCATATCTTAATATCATCATACCATCACCGTATAATAATCATCATCATCATCATAAAATTTTGCAATTTTGGCCAAAAACACGATTTTCAAAATTATTCGTATAAACGTAATTCTTCAACTTCCTACTAAAATAGATAATCTTTGTTAAAAAAGGATTCCACAATTTCTTAACAAAAATATTATTCTGTAATTTCCAGTCATATCCAACTTTTTGTAAAAACAAAATTTCAGAAATGTTATGCCGAAAATACGATGATATTATCTCCTATTTCCTGGCACAAACACGATATCGTAACTTTGTGCTATAAAAGCGATTTCATTTATTATTCCGTTAAACAATGAATTCGCTAAAAGAAAGAAAGAAAACACAAATCCACAGTTTTTCCTATATATGATGATGATGGTATAATGATCATTATGTTATATTATTGATGCGATGAAAGAGATTGTATGATACCGATTATATGATGATAAAATGCTAACTATGAAAATTATTTCAAATGATAAAGTAATTATAAATTTATTTCATAGTCCGAGTTATTTAACCATGTGATCCATAAAATTAAATAGATCATGAATTGAGTCAACCTATATGCTTAATGGTTTACGTTGTTTTTCCGACTTATTTAACAAATGGATTAAATTGAATTGGGTTACGCATTTTTACGCTCATAAATAAACAAATCTAATATATAAACCATATATTTATATATATTAGTGTCTAGTGCTAAATATAACCTCGTCTTGAAAATACAATATATTGTTATAAATTTCTGGAACGAAGTTCTTACATAAAATAACTTACAAAGAAATCATTATAGGTTTTATATTAGTGGATGTGTAAATCTGGAGATGTATCGTATATATGTAATGAGGAACCTATACAACTTCTAGGTCTTCCTATAGAAGTTAATCATACGATGTATATGCATAAATGTATGGATAGTTTGCAACTCAGAAAGTCAATATATCATGGGTTTTATAGCATGGGTGTAAAAGTCGAGAGATACATATACTGTTAATTAAATTCATGTCATAATCAAGGATAAACTTTTACAACTTCTAAGTTTTTTTATTAAAATTAATTTATTTAGAGCATTGTATTGATAGTCTCTAAAAAAACTTTCTACCAATAAAACTTTGAAAAATAATAAAAAAGAAAGAAAGAGAGAGAGAGCGGAAACTAAAAAGAGTCTCTCATTTAGGCTCCGAATAGTAACGTGCGGGACAACTACGGGAAAAGCGCAGACATTTTCGTTATTATTGGAACCGCACCGCCCCGTGCGGTTCCGTCACCATTCGAAGCCTTAATAATATTTATTCTCTAGTTATGAACTAACTGGTGTTTTTGATATGCTTTATATAATTAGTTCATTTTTTTAATAGTTTAATATTTAAATAAATCATTTAAATATATTAAAATATAATATTTGAGAAAATGTGAGAGTCTCTCGCTAATACATATGATTTTATATGATGTGTCTATATAGATGTATGGATGGTTTGCAACTTGGAAAGGTACTCTGCAAGTCGTCGTTGCTTTCAACTTACGGAAAGCTCAACTAAGGAGTGTAGCTATCAGAAGAATAAAATATAAAAATTAGTAATTTCTTAGTTCATAGTGATCGGTCCAAAATTTTGCTTTAAATCACATCCCCTTATAGGTTAGAGGAGAGCTTGAGAAACACTATGACCGAAAACTAAATAAATAATAAGAAAAATGAAAGAAAAACAGAGAGTGAACACAAAACACACAGATTGTCGGACCGACCAAAGACTCAAAAAAGGCTGGCCGTATCATCATGACCTTAGTCTCAAGCTTGCAATCAAAAAGCCCTTTTGCTTTCCTTCGCACTTTCATTTCATTATAAAAGCTCTTAATAAATATTGTCTTTTTTTTTGTTATTTCCCTAAATATTATTATTTACCAACTTTTTTTTAAGATGAATTCTATCTAATATACAATACCGAGTCTCTGTATTGATCCATGTATATACACACAAATACATGCACGTGTGCGTATTTATAAATATGTATTTTTAGGTTTTAGTTTATGAGAAAAAGTATATATTTTTTTATGGATGCCAGTTTCTCTCTATGACACTTTACACTTATCTTTAGAATGTTACGCATAACTGAGACAATCAATGACAAAAACACGGTTCACACTAATTTCAGATAGGACGACCTTTATTTTTGATTCTTGTAGTATTTTGAAAGAATGACGCTGCAATTTTTATATTGTAACGTAAGAATTCCCTAACAATAAATAAAGAAAGATATGTAGAGAAAAGCTTGTCAAGTCTAATTGAATATTAAGTTTATATTTTTTGAAGTAGATTATAGTTTTTGAACATCAGAGACTGTTTATTCTAAATCTAAAAAATGTCAACAGAAGTCTGAAAAGAACAGAATAATTGTGCATAGCAAAAGAAAGAAAGTAGGGAGCCAATTTTGTTCATGAAAAAAACCAGTGCTCTATCTCTTGAGCTTCATTTCCCACGCTAATCCTTTATGGCTTCCCCAAAGACCTTTTAATCATTTTGTCTTGGAACGTACTCTCACTCTCTCTCTCATGCACTTTATAACTAAATTTAACATATCGAAGTTGTAGACAAAAATAAATATTTTTAAGAGTCAATTCTTCAAATTTGGTCATAAATTGAATATGAATTTTTTTTGAATATAATGTTAAATTAGATTCAAGAAAATAACGTTTTGGTACATACAGATAAAAAAAAAAAAAAAAAAAAATCAAGCTAAAACTAAATTTTTACATTTAAGTTTTAGTTGCAAACCAAATCTGAAGACAAAAATTATATCATCCGTCTGTTAAAAATAATGTGGAGAATAAAAAATAGAGAATTTGTATTATGATTGAATTGCACACGAGAACATTTTTCTTAAAGAGTATTTTGACTTTTTTCAAAGACTTGGGTTACACGAAATCTCTTGTAGGATAAGACAATCACCGTCTCACTCTTGTTCTAGGCTAAGAAATCTCTTGTACTCATAGACCAATAGTTACAATGGTTAAAAATTGTCCATAAACCAATAGTCACAATGGTTTAAAATGTGTCTATAAATCAATAGTCACAATGGTTTAAAAGTGTTCATAAACCAATAGTCACAATGGTTTAAAAATAACTATTTTTACACTTAAATTTCCAACATTCCTCTCCTATTTAAGTGTAATCTTTTATTCACAATATCAAACACATAAACCAAACTCATGCATAAATGCAAATGCCGTAACGACTGAATTTACATCTTAGTGATATTACACATTTCAAATGCCCGGAAATAAGGATGTCGTACAAAACCAAGTCCAAGCTTTTTGAAACAGCTACACTTCACACTCGTATAGGTAGATATTTTATTCATGCACCTGCAATATGCATTTTTTCAAAATATCTATTAAGAAGTAGATTCCAACCTCTTTATTCATGCGGATCCAAGCACATACCTAGATAATATGAAACATGTGCTTCAATCTTTAATTGAGGGGTTTTCACATTGAATTCAGCCTCTAACGTCATATTAGAAGAGAATTGGATATTCCATCATTAAAGATTTCAAATGGATTTTACTCTCATCCCTTAAGCCGATTTTATCACCAAGTCCCTAGTTAATCCCTTTGTTAAATGATCAGCTAGATTTTGTTGAGACCGAACAAACTCTAAGGTAATCACCCCATGAGTGATTAACTCACGTACCGCGCTATGTCTAACGCCCAAGTGTCGCGACTTACCATTATACACTTGGCTATAAGCCTTAGCCAAAGTAGCTTGACTATCACAATGGATAGAAATGGGTGACACCAGTTTCAGCCACAATAGAATCTCAGAGACTAAGTTTCTTAGCCACTCCGCCTCTTTTCTGCAGCCGCTAACGCTACAAATTCTGATTTCATAGCCGAACTTGTAATACAAGCTTGTTTCTTAGATGCCTATGAAATGACACCTCTCCCAAGCAGAAACACCCAACCACTTTTAGAAGTATGATCTTCAAAGTTGGTTATCCAACTTGCATTTGAATATTCTTCTAAGACTGAAGAAAATCCAACATACAATAAACCATAATTTATGGTTCCTTTCAACTACTTAAGCACTCGTCTTAAAGCTTGACAATGTTGAGTACTAGGATTACTAGTGTATTTACTCAACTTTCCTACCGCATAAGCTATATCCGGTCTAGTGCTCGTCATGGCATACATTAAGCAGCCAATTACTTGCGAGTACTCAAATTGTGATACTCTTTGTCCTATATTAGGCATAAGTATCACACTTGTATCCATGAGAGTGCTCATTGGAGAACAATTCTCACAATTAAACATTTTAAGCACTTTCTCAATGTAATGAGATTGTGTTAAAGATAGACATTTATTCAAACGTTTGATCTGAATTCCAAAGATCACAGCCGCCTCCTCCATATCTTTCATCGCAAAACTTGATGACGAAAATGCTTTTGTAAGCTCCATTTGTCTAAGGCTAGTACCAAATACCAACATGTCATCAACATATATGCACTTGTCTGATTGATTCAACTTGAATCCATTTAACAAGAAAACTTCATCAAATCTTTGATGCCACTGTTTAGGTGCTTGATTCAGCCCATACAATGAATTTACCAATTTACACACTTTATGCTCATTACCGGGAATAATAAACCCTTCAAGTTGTTTCATATACACATTTTCTTCCAAAACACCGTTCAAGAACGTTGTCTTAACATCCATTTGATGGATCACAAGGTTATGAAAGGCTATCAAACCAATTAATGACCTTATAGAAGAGATCCTAACAATTGGAGCATATTTATCGAAATAATCGATACCTTTCTTTTGTTTAAAGCCTTGGATAACCAAATGTGCTTTAAACTTGTCGAGTGTTCCGTCTTTCTTGAAGATCCATTTGCAACCCAAAGACTTACAACCAGGTGCAAGATCAGTCAAGAACCATGTATTATTTCTCATGATGGAATTTATTTCATCATTTATAGCTTCTCTCCAAAAAGCAACGTCATTAGACGTCATAACCTCAATAAAAATTCTAGGTACATTATCAATTTGATAACAATATGAGTATTGGAAACCAATCTCATATCTTGATCTTTCAACAAAATAAATTTGGAAATCAGGACCAAACGATTTTTTAATCCTCCCTCGCTTACTTCTACGAAGCATTGGTGACTCGGTAGATGATACGATTGTACCATCTCCTTCTTTAGTTTCACTTGAACTAGAAATCAAATCCTTTGGTCTAGGTATAGATGAGAAACTATTTTTATCAAATATTCAAATATTGCATCTCTTGATTCAATTACGATGTGAACCGCTATAGAATCATTAGGTTCTGTGACATAAAACCTATAAACCTTGGAATGCTCGAGATATCCAATGAACATGCAATCAATAACTCTTTCTCCCAAAGTTTTAATCTTTGGTTGGGGTAGTCTAACGATTGTCCTACAACCCTAAACTCGAAGATAATTCAAGTTTGGTTTCTTTTTGTACCAAAGCTCATAATGGGTTACATTGTTCTTTTTGTTAGAAACTCTATTTAATAAATATCAAGCCTTCAACATGGCTTCACCTCAAAATCCGTCACTCAATCCCGAGTAGGACAACATGGAATTAACCATTTCTTTTATAACTTAATTTTTCTCTCGGATACACCATTTTGTTGTGGTATATACGGAGCCATAGTCTCATGTACAACTCCTACAGACTCAAAAAATACAGGATCATAATACTCACCACCTCTATCAGTGCGTAATTTTTTTAATAAAGTCATGTTGCAATTCAACCTTATTTTTATAAACCTTAAACTTATCTAGGGCCTCATCTTTAGCATGTAATAAATACACATAACAATAACGAGAATAATCATCAATAAACGTGATGAAATATTTCTTGTTTCCTAAAGATGGTGTAGCATGCAAATCATATAGATCACTATGTATAAGTTCAAGCACCCTATAATTATTTTTAATGCTTAAACAGTTGTCTAACTATCTTAGTCAATATGCAAGTTCTACACTTTTCTATATTCATGTCCAAACTAGGAATTAATCCTTCTTTAGACATTTCAATAATTCGATTATAATGCACATGGCCTAATCTTAAATGCCACAAAGAAATATCCTTTTTGCTAGAACATGTCATGCAAATAGAATTGACAACTTTATTAATATTAAGCGTAAACATGCCATTACAAAAATATACAAATCCAACAAATACACCACACATCGATAAGATATACTTATCCGACTCATACTTTTGTTTGAATCCACACTTATTTAAAACACTTCCGGATACGAAATTTTTCCTAATTCTGGGTACATGAAGTACATCATCAAGATAAGAGTCTTCCCATAACTAAAATTTAACACCACTTTTCCACGGCCTAGGATAGGCGCGGTTGACTCGTTGCCCTTATAAAGTACGTACCCATCTTGAACCGGCTTATACGTCTTAAAACAACCATGATCTTTGCAAACATGTGTTGTTGCACCTGATTCAATCCACCATGTCACCTCATCATCCTGCACATAAAATGGCTCAGTAATTTTCTATACATAATTCACCTTTGAATATGAATCAAAAACAGAAAGCTGACATTGATGAGAGATCGGACCTTGGTCCTTAGAAACTTGTACCCAACGGTTTTTTCCCATTCCATTGTTATCATTTTCAGCCCGAGAATCATGTCTCAAGTGACCATGCTTGTTCCATAACCAACGAACGCTCTTAAGCCTTTTGTTCGATCCACCGTTGGTGTTAGTTTGGAAAGAGCGTTTCTTTTCCTTATTGTTCATCTTAAAACTCCCACTTTCTTCCATCATATTGATTGAAGAAGTGTCAACCTCTTTGGGTATTACTCCCTCGTGCGCCCTTAGAGAATCCTCTATGCGCAAATGGCTACCGAGTTGTACAAGAGACAAATCTTCTTTTTGTGTTTCAACATGTGTTTAAAATCCTTCTAGGAAGGTGGTAACTTTTCGATTATATTCGACACCGAGATGGATTCATCCATCTTCATGTTGTGTTGGGCAAACTACCCTAGGATGCAGAGCAATTATTGTATTGCTCCATAACCGGCCTAGAATCGGACATCTTATAATTATTAAACTTACTCACCAGGAATTTCTTACTAGAAGCATCCTCGGCCATATACTTCGATTCTAATGCATCTCATAATTCTTTTGCGGATTCGACATTCTGATAGACATCAAAGAGAGGATCTGACATACCGTTTAGAATATGACGACATATGTAGTCGTCATTTTTCCATTTAGTAGTTTCCTTTTCTCCTCCACTGATTCGTTTGCAGGATCCTCTGATATGTTGGACATCGACATACTTAGAACATATACCACATTGAGCGTCGTGAGAAGAAAATGCATCTTCTTTTGCCATCTCCGAAAATCCACTCTTTCAACCTTATCCAACTTTCCAAAATTTGAAGTCATTTGTCGCTCAGATACACTCGCATTTGTTTACATAAATTACTCTTTAAGATTGTTGAAAATAATGTGGGGAATAAACAATGGAGATCTTGGATTATGATTGAATCGTGCACAAGAGCATTTTCCTTAAAAAAAAATTCGACCCATTTCAAAGCCTTGGATTACACGAAATCCCTTGTAGGATAACACAATCACCGTCTTACTTTTGTTCTAGGCTAAGAAACAAGAATAACAAATAGAGTTTCTTTTGTTGTGTTTATGTGTTCTCACAAGAATTTTCTCTCAAACTCTCTTCTTGTAAATCTCTTTTTTTTTTCTTATTTGATGTACCAAAAACCAGAGTTTTATAGTATCCCAATGGTTGTCACGAACGTTTGCAACCGTTCGTTAAAAAAGCACTCATAGACCAATAGTTACAATGGTTAAAAAGTGTCCATAAACTAATAATTACAATGTTTTAAAAAGTGTCCATAAACTAATAATTACAATGGTTTAAAAGTGTGCATAACCAATAGTCACAATGATTTTAAAATAACCATTTTTACACTTAAATTTCCAACACGGTCTCCGATGCTTCGATTACCAAAAATCGGTTTCGAATTTGGCTTGTCGATCCAATGGATAAGTCTAGAGGATGGAGTTGGCTGTTCCCATGTTTCCTACCGTTTCTCTCTCGCCATATTGAATGTATTGCGATTTGAACACTGTACCGAACCAAAAAAGTCTGAAACTTGTCAAGAGGCGAGTTTGATTAATATGAATCTTACTCCATCTGAAAAACCATTAGAGGCTTAATCATATATTTAAATTTTAAACTCCACTTCTTTGTTGTTCCGCCTTCATTCAGGATTCCAAAACTACTTCTAAATAATGTCAATCATTATACCGTACCGTATAGTTTTACATTAACAAAAAGTTAAATATTGATTACAATTGATTGGAGAAGGGAAACATTTTTTTGGTTTTAAGGAATGAAATACGACAAGAAGGAGAAGAGGACACTGTAAGGCAAAGAATTTGGGAAAACAAGTGAGGAAAGGAGGAATGATTATATATGTTTCCATTCACTTTTTCAAAGACGCACGCACATTTTCCCTATTACATTCTTCTTCTATTTCTTCTACTTTTTTCAACTCCTCTCTTATTCTTTCCCATTCCCCATATAGGAGTATACTCTACTTTTGCTACTATTCTTTTCTACCAAACCCCATCATAAATGATAGCTGTTGAAAATTGTATTTCCGCTGAATTAGCTCATAGAAAAAAATAGAATCAAGGTAAAAAATGACATAGCAAAGAGTCAGAGACATTTGATCAAGGTAAACTAGGAATTTATTATTGAGAGTTGGGACTAAAAAAGAAACAAAATCTGAATACATCAATGGTCTCACTCAAACGTTAACGAAACTTAACTCTTAATTAGCATATTATCCATTTTTATTTTGTTCCAAGGTCAAGTACGTTTAGTCGAGATTTATCAAAATGGATTATATATCAGTCAAATACAATTTAGTGTGGAAAGTAAGTAGTCAGATCATTTATTTCTTATAAATTTTTTATGCCACTAGATTATGATTCATTTAGATGCTATAAATATTTTATGGACCACTTCTTTTAGCTAAAGAATAAAATTTGATTATTTATAAATTATAACACATATATATTATTATTGAATATTTAATATAATTAGTATAAATGAGAAAATAATTTGTATCATTTGCCTTTTGCATTTACAACTTATAATATGAAAATATTGCATGTAAATACCCAACCTCGAATGTTTTCTATCTGATAAGTATTATTTTCACCTCACTTGATGAAGTACTATTTTTTTTATAATAAAAATAGTTTTTATGATTAATCAAAACGTTCTAAGTTTTTGGTTTATATCATTCCTCAGATAGAAAACCAAGCAGGGTAAATAAGTTTTCTTTCGGTCGCCGTATGCCGAATTTGGAACATAATTTGTTTAATGAGTTACAAATATCTAACCAGTAGAGCCAATGGTTCTGAGTGATAATGTCTTTCTTTGATTCACAGTTTTAGTTATATATATGATGAAATACAAATGGTTTTACTACATATATATGCACATCTATGAATTTTAGGGGGAGCAGATGAGTGAAAGAAAAGTGTTCTGTAAACAAAAAGCAAAAATCATAAAAGAGGGGTAACAAAAGCAAATAAACTAAATAAAGAGGTTGATCGGCAAAGTGCGGACAAAAACGCAGTCTTTGTAAGAAGTTTGGTTAACAAAAGTAAAAAGAGGCCAAATCATAAGACACAACATAAATTATTTGTTTTGTTTATTAACCCCAAAAAATCACACTTTTATTTCTGCGTCTTACTTTCACCATTCCATTTTCCACATGCTCCAGTTTTTACCAATTTAGTATAAACCTTTTGGTGCCATTTGTTTTGTTTTACACAATATATTCTTATATTCAGACTATGCAATTTGTTTTTTCATTTAGTGGGTTTCGGAGTACCGCACTCGTATTTTGTCTGTTATTTTATATATTAAGTCATGTGTTGTGCAAAGAGATATTATGACAGGCGAAATATTAGAAATCCGTAAATGAGGTTTATAGTTGGTATATTTTGTTTTAAACTTATCTAGATACATGACATGTTCAATTATTAAAGTTTGTATTTAATTTGTTGACCACAATATATCGATTATATTAGTAGTAGTTAGGAATAGTGCTATTGTGACGGTTATATGCATGTTTAGAGATTATTTTTTATGAGTATATGTTACGTACATATAAGGTTGTTATCACCAAAAAATAATACAAAATATACTTTTATTTGTTTTTTTTCCTTTTTTAGGATCTTTTTTACTTTTTACTATATTGCAATTTTTTAATGATGATGTAAAAAAGTTTAAATAAATTTTCTTTCGTTTCATAATGATGTAAAAAAAATTCTTAATAAATGTGTGATGTTCTCGAAATTTAAATATATATATATATATATATATATATATATTAAACGTAAACGTTTAGACTGTTTTTCAGTATGGAAATCTTGAAAAGAAGTTATATATGGATCAAGTTGAGGGTTTGTGTGTCTTGAGTCTCTGTGGATTAATTTATTTATTTAACAAGGTCTCCAAAGAAGTGGGAAATGGGAATGGTCATTGTGTGTATGTGAAATTGGTAGTAACTCACCGGATTATTATGTGAGTCTAGTAAAGGAGGAGCCTTGTTCTGAATAAGATGTTTTGAGAGAAAACCATATTGGGGTTGAGAATATATATTCTGCTTTGACTTTGTGTTGCTCATCTTTATCGGATCAATCTCTCGAATTGTAAGAAGATGATGATCTATGTTTTGTATTCCTTAAGAATATGTAGTTAATATCAGTGTAGATCTGAACAAGATCTAGAGATTCTCAGTTTGAGATTTTGAACTCGGAAGTTTCGTGTGCCATCTTCTTATTTCTCCTCTTTACTATTTTGTTCTATCTCTCTCTCTCTTGAAACATATGTACTTGGCGTTTCTTGATTCGTAAGTTCGTGAGTTGCAAGGTCAGAGTCTGTAATCAAGACCCATTTTTGGATTTTTTCGACATAATAACACTTATCGGCGACGAAAAATAATTATTATCATTTGTAAGATCTTTTTGAATCTTATTCCTTATGTTTTGAGACCGAACTTTGTTTCCCTAATTTTTTTTTTTTAACTTTGAAAACCAACGTCCCATAGAAAATGTTACATGATTATCTATATATATTTAAATTTTGTTTTTCTTATGATGTATATATGAAGATCAATTTATGTGAAATGATAGAGAAGACAAGAACCCCCAAATTCTTTCATGTCTGTCAAACTAATGTTTTCGTCGACGGGTTTGTTGGGAGCCTCTATAACATTCTCAAACATGAACCAATGATACATATGGTGACTCATTTACTTTTACTTATTTTTGGTGCATCAGTTAGTTTTCTTCCACTAAGAAGAAAAAGAACTAAGGGTCAGTATCTGGTCACACGCATGGGTCTATTGGTCCCCTATTCTTTTTCTTCTTTCGTACCTTCTCAAAAGTCCATTTACGCTTTGTTCTTCTTCTTACATTTATATTTTATATGTAAATAAAAAATAGTATACAAGGAAAATTATATTGAATTAACATATTCAAATGACAAATGATCGTTGCACCACCACAGCCCATAAGCACATATCAATCACCACTAATCGACGATTTTTTCCAAAAAATTTTGCGTCACTTTTACCCTATGATTACGTTTAGGTAGGTCTCATGTGTCATGTGTGTATATATAATTTGTGTCAATTTATTTTTTAAAACTTATTCCATTAAAAATCACCAAATATTTATTTATTTCCATTTGGATATTTAAACCCATGTTTTGAGTTTAAAAATAGTTGTTGACAGAAAAGGATAGAATAATTCCATTTGGCTATTAGAAGTCTAGTATCATTGGCTCATCAAACTGTTGTAAAATGTGTGGAACGATGACAAATGTCTCGAAACATATTGGAAAACGTATTGTGATTATTAACATATCTGCAGTATTCATACGCATGTGTGTGTATATATTGCATTATGACTATGTGTTATGTATATTGACCTTTTAGAAATTTGTATATACAGTATGTCATATAAATTGTAAATACACACTTGCAGTTTCACTTATTAATACACCTTCCTAATTGAACTAGAATCTAAAATGCAGTATCCACATATTCACGTGTTGACAAAAAAAGTCACACGTATACTACTATAAAATTTTGGTTGGTGAAATCAATGAATGGCTTACGTATGAATATCTTACAGCATTATAATCGTAATCTTACCGGTCTATTTTTTCTTGTTAGGGAGGACAACAATCTAATAAAGATTTGAAGAATAAGAGTCTTAGTGGAGAACAAGGATGAAACAAAGCAAAGTGCAAGAAACTTATGCGGTTTTAGTCATAGATAAAACATTATGAGGTTTTTTTTTTTTTTGGATAAAAAACATTATGAGTTTTGTATGTCTGGTCTGAAAAAGGTATGTCTTCATTATGCATATCCCCCAAATTATGAATCTGGGGATAGTCTAATATATATCCCCCAAAACATTCTCCGATTATATGTGTCCCCGAGGTAAGACAATGGTTTTTTTTTGTTCGATAAACACTTCAAACAGTCTGTGTTATCATCTTGGCAAAGCAGTGGTGACACTCTTGACTTCTATACAACCAACTAATTTTATACAAAGGAGACGATATTATAGATATGAAAATTAGGTAAAAATGGCTCCTTAATCATGCATGGTTAACCTTCTCATTAGCATCCTATTCAACTTTTGTTTGAACCATTATCATCACATCTTGTAGGATAGAGTTAATCAACAAACTTCCCTCAGTCCATTTATTAACGCACTGAATGCACCTTTTCTTTGCCACTAGTCATTCTATTAATTTTTCTTTTTTACTGTTTGATTTGATACTAACGAAAAAATAGAGATATTAATTTCTCGATCAACCTTAGAAATCATCAAGAGTTTTGTTTGTTTATTCTAAATCATAAACTTTACATCATCAAAAGCTCTATAACGTTTTCTTTTTATATTTAATGTATGTATAAAACCAGAGATTAATATATATATATATATATATATATATTATTTTTAGTGATATTTTTAGTAATTCCAAAAAAGATCTAGAGATTAATTTCTTGATCAACCTTAGAAATCATCAAGAGTTTTGTTTTTTAATATATATATCTGTATATATATTCTAAAAATATTACTAAAAGTAATATACATATATATATATATATATGTTAATCTCTCGTTTTATACATATATTCAAAATAAAAATAAAACTTTATAGAGGTATTGGAATTGGGAGAAACTGTAAATATATGCTAGAAAAACTGAGAGAACAAAATGGTATTATAACGGGTTATTTCTTGTGTCTTAATAAATTCATTGTAGATTTTTTTTTTCTTTCAAATAAATTAAAATTCAAATAATCTAGTCCACTTTGATGATAGAAATAATCAAATTAGTTTAATTTTGCATGCACCATGGCACATATTTCGGACCATGGGACAGAGATAATATTAAAAAACACGTGGATTATGATTTTAGAAATTAATATCGACACTGTCAAGTTGATTGGGAAACTAATGTATTAAAATCATATAAAAATAAACCATCTTTTATATTTTGGAAGTTAGATACAAGCATGCATAAAAAGAAGGAATTGGAGTCGAAAGTGAAACTGAATCTTACTATCTACTGTGCTTTCGTCTTTAAATGAAAATATACTCAAAAATGTCTTTAACACCAGGAGAAGGAAATCATCATTGTCACTCTCGTTATCATTACAACCCCATTCTCCCTATACAGATACATTATTGGTTTCGATTCAAAATCAGTTACTAATAAGCCGAGAATCACATGTCTTTTATATATTAGTGCTCATGTTCTAGCACAAAGATACATATTCCAACCTGAAAAAAAAAAATTGTGGTGATTTACAAGACCAATCAACAAGTCTTTCAGCTTTCCAGAATAGCAAAATGAAGATGGGTCCATTGTCCAAAAAACGGACATAGAGATCCATGGAAAGTGCCGATCGAAACATTATAGTTATGACTAATCTTTGATTTTATTAGTAGCTAATTTGGCACAACAATCTTTGGTTTATTGCTAAGTGTCTTTGTGTGGTTAAGGTGGTCAAGACGTATATAAAACTAAATCCACCATAGTTACTTAGGTTTTGGTACCATGAAGAAAACAACGATGAGATAATTCGCAATGATCTGGCAAAAATATTCAGAAATGATCTTTCGATAATCAAAATGAGTCTTGGACTAGTAGCGTTACTTAGGTCTTTCCAAAAAATGTATTACCTAAGTCCTTGATTCAGGTTTTATTTGGGAGGGACTATTACAGTCCCGATCGAGGGATATACCAACTTTGGTCCAAACCTCCTCATTAAACAAAAAAATCATCATTGAAAATTCTTAACCGGCTTAGTTAAACAGCTAGCGGTGATTGGGTTTGTAATATACGGCCAAGTAAACGGCTCAACATTAATATTTGTGCAGTTTTTTGGGTCATATTCTCAAATACATGATACATTGTTTATATTACTATGGGAAAAGAGGAACAAGTAACATCAAGAAATTATCAGTCCCTTTGTTTTGGTACCACACGATTGTAATTGTTAACATGCATGCTTATAATTAATTTGCATGTACATGTGCATATACATGTGACTGCGACTGTTTATATCGTGTGGGTAAATTATATAAATACACAAACTAAAGTATGTGTCTGCGTGAGAAACAGATTGTACATTTCATATATATATATACTTAAGACTTCGCCGTTGCTTCAATCCGACGTCTCGTTCCACATGCATTTGCATCATTGCTTTGGTCCATGCCTTATTTTTTGGAGTTAAATTGTGACCTCTGTTTTTTCTTGAGTTATTGAATTATTTCTTATTAATTAATACACATTTGAAGAAAAAAATATGTTAAATGTCTCAATCTACATTATAAAAAGAATGTTTCAGTTACAATTTATGTTAACTTTTTCTGACTGTAAAGAAAAAATAGTTATATATGTATAGGGGTGTCAAAATGGGTTAAAATTAATGGATTTGACCCAATCCAACCCAACTCATAGTTTCTAATGGGTTGAAAATAATAGGTCAAATAGGTTAATAATTCAAATGGATTAATGGATCATATGGGTTGGGTTAAAATAGATTAATGGATTAAACTAGATTATTCATTACTCAAAAATTATCTTATATTACTAATGCATTTCTACTATAATTTAGTGTACGTATTCTAAGGCTAATAGCTAAGTACATTTATCGCAAATCAGATTTTTATCAAATTACAATTTTTGATTAAAAAAATTAAGTAAACTACAATTAAGGCTACATCTTCTTCTTCGTTCGCTGTCTTCGTCGCAATCAGATTTTTATCAAATCACAATTTATGATTTTTCGTTCCCTCTTAGTCGAAGCCCTCGCAGACTCTTCGTTCTCTCTATATTGGTTAGATCTTCAGCAAACAGATCTTCGGCATATAAAAATTTGAAATGAAATCTCAAAAAGAGATAGGACTAGAAACAGAAGAAACCTAATCGAACCATAACAAGTTTCAACAGTGATTCTGACGATGTATACTATATATACTTTTTTAAAAAGACTGATTATAAAGATAGGGACTATAACTCTACCATTGTCGTGAACAAAAAAAAGTGTTTCACCTCAGAAAATTCTAATCATCACGTCGAAAGAATATTATCGTAAACATTCATACAAATAAAAAACAGAGTATTATCGTCGCCCTAATAAAATATATTGAATTTAACATATAGAAAGATAGAAAACTTAACATAAGTCGAAAAAGCCCATTTATTACATGACCATTGTTTCCAATTATATGTTATAAAACTAAAAGCCTGCTATCCAATAAGAAGGCTAAGCCCATTTTCTAATGTAAAAGAATAACGGTGGCCCTAACTTCCGATTCACAAATACTGAAATACGTTTTCGTCTTGTTCATTCCATCTCGACGCCAACAAAAAAGAGCTAATAAATATGATGCTGTTTATATATTACATGGCAAAATAGTTATTGATAATATTCAATATCGAACATGATTTATTTTTCTTCACTTTTAACCAAAAAAACAAAAAAAAACGCACACATTCACACACACATAAGGAACAACCAATATGTAAAAACAAATTATCTGGTAAAGAAATAATATTTTTTGTTGCTAGGTAATGTATTAGAAAGTGATGTTTGTCCCACATGACTAAAGGAGTTTTACCCCAATCTAACGGTGAAAAATGTAAGTTGTCTAGTAGTGCCCACATAATACATGCTGTTGTATGGGCTCTAGAGTACTCATGTGATATGTTAATTTGAGATTATATTCGTGCAAAGTAGTTGTTGTGGCCAATGTTATGACAATTTCTAGAACTTTATCATACAATTTACAAAAATTCATTAAATTTTATTTGATTGATAGTTCAAAACATGTAATTTACTCGTTTGAAATAATGTGGTCAATATATCATCACAAATGTTCAAACTCATATAATACATTCATGATATTGTTGACTGATCATATCAGAAATTTCTACCTAACTAATAATTATTAACATGGTGGAGGACTATGTGTGTGATAGGCATGTTAAAAGACTTTCGTAGAAAAGGATCCATCTTCATTAGCTCCTGAGATGACAAACTATGAGCTCATTTTCTCTCTCTTTTCCTTTGATATTGACCTTTTGTGGGGTTTCACATTTTTCCTCGACTAAAACTAGAATATCATCTACAAAAAATTTTAGAAAAAAAGAATGTAGTTGTTACTCGTAAAACTAATGTTAAAATGGATTCGTTAGTACAAAATATTCGTGTCTACGCGTATTATATCATGTATGTATATAATTTTGCTTTGAATTGGTGTACTGAACCTTTCAATTAATATATTGAATTGAAAATGAAAAAAAAAGACATAGGTAATGGGCACATATATCTCTAGAGTCGTCTATATTTTCTCTACAAGAGTTTAACTCTTTCAAAGTGTATTCCTTTAAGCATATGGGCATAGGACTTACAGTTATAGGAATATGATTTAGTCTCTAGTATTTTTTTTCTTATTATAAAAAGAACTTTAAATTAGGAAAGATTAACATGAATTATAGTAAAGAATAGTACGTGATTTTCAATAGTAATTTTTGGAAACTGAAAGTCCATAGATTTTGCATATATATATATATAACATTTATTTTATCATTCCTATATCTATAAAGGCAAAAATACAATGTATATGAGTGTATATATTTGTGAACCTCATCCCTAGGGGGACTCTTTTTCTCAGTAGTAGTGATATAAATTGATGATATATAAAAGCGTCAAAATTATGGTATAAGCTAAAGCTACTTTACGACGTTTGCCCATCACAAAAAAAAAAATCGAATATTTGCTTTACTTATTCATTCCTTAAATTATCAAACCGTAAAACCAAATGTATGATTATCATTTTCTTAAAGCGATGTGTGATTGATCATAGTGGTACACACATAGGTCAGACGAGATATATCCCAACCAAATTAAATGTTCATCTTTGGTTTTAACAACTCAAAATATAATTTCATCATCCAAAGGTTTTGATGGAGAAAAAGATAATTGGTGTTTTAGCCCAAGTTAAATTCTTAAAATATATTTGAATTTTTAGCACAATATATTCTTATGGATAATATTACTTTATGAAATGATGGAATTTTCTTTATTCTTTCGATTAATAGTATAGTAGATAGTAAATTCAAGTGAAAGTGATATAAACAAAAAAAATTGAACACTTAATTCAAAAATTGTTGTGTGATATACTTCAACGCCATTTAAATTTTTAAGTGAGAACAAAAAAAAAAGAGAAATAGAACCAAATAACTTTTAATCTGGTCAATAATTTGTAATACACGGCTTTGAATCCGGATAATGATACATGAACGACATTAGCTCAAACCACTATAGTAAAATCTCGATAGATTAATAATTATTATAATTTTATTTTAGTTCGAGTTGAATGATGTAAAATTTAACACAATTCAATAAAATAATAAAATAATAAAATAATAAACGTTTTAATACTCCGTAAATATATGGTTTCATCAATATTATATATTAATATCATATAAACTTATCGTAATATAACTAAGATAATTTAGTAAAACATTAATCTAGTATTGTTCGATTATTCTTAAATATGCATTGTTGTTCATATCTAATATTTTTATTACATTTTAAATTTATGGTGTTAACCTTTCTGCATCCAAAAACTAGAAAGTTTTATGAATATAAAATTTAAAGAAAAATTCTTATTTTGATCACAAAATTTTTAAGGAAATTAGAACTTTAGACAAATCAATCTACTAATTAATACCTCTATAATTTAGTAAAATATCATAGTCTCTATATTATTAGTTTATAGTTTTTTCTTTATATTTAAAGTTTTGTTCTTAAATATACATTTTCTTATATAGAAGAATTAGATGTAAATAATATATATGAATTTGGTAAAAAAACCCTTTCACTTTTCTAAACTGCCCAAAAACGCGTTTACATTTTATACTAAATAAAAATAATCTTTAGAAGTTTTACGATTTTACATGTTAATGAATTTTCTATTTAATTTTCTATTTCTTCTCTCATTCTATAATATCTTAGTTTGGCACTGAGATGTTACACTTCAATTCTTTTTTTTTTTTTTTTTTAGAAGTTGAGGTTGGGATGAGTACTGTTAGCTATATGGCATAAAGGGTGTCCGCTGGTTTCCATTTTCATCTTGATGTGAAATTTGGCGAGATTCAAACACAATTGTAAGGGTACTTATAGCATTTAATTTGTGATATTATTTAGATTTTTACGATTTAGGGTTTATTGAAACAAAGAATATGTCATTAACAATGACAGAGATAAATAATATTTCTTTTGGAAAACACATGAAAAAAATTAAAAGCTTTTGAAATTTATTTATTCGCAAAATTTCAGAAATTCTCATAACATTGTAAAAGCTTACAGTAATTATATTATAGGAAACAATTCATGTTATGAAACATTGTTTTGAGTTACGATGGTTATCACACAAATAATGAATTTAATACTAAAGTTGTGCAGGAAACATGAAAATACCAAATCTTAAAGAAAATACGTGAATGTGTTATTTCAACAAATTAAAAAGAACTTAAAGATGTTATTTAGCAAATTAATTCTGTAACATATAGTTTTTTTATGATGAAATGAAACGTGACATCTATGGGGTAAAGTGGTCAGCGAGTCAAAGGAAAAACAACAAGGGAGTAGGTATTAATAAAATAGAAGTCTATAAATTATGTAGGCTCAGTTTGTGTCTCTCTTCTAAGTCCTAGCCCTAACTCCCTACCTATATTTCTCTCCACCAATTACATCTCCTTCTTCTTTTTCTTCCATACATGAAGCATCAAGAAACTATAGTCTATAGATAGATTAAGAAATTTCGAATACGGAAGTCTTAAGAAATAAATTAACAAAGATGTCGACTGGTTTTTCAGCCGATCACGAATCATCTGAAATGTTTTCAAGAAAAATTTACTTAATAAGACAATGAACCTTTTTTTTTTTTTTTAGCAAAGACAATGAACCTTTTTAAAGAAAAAAAAGGAACAAATTTAGTCACGCATGCTTTGCAATTGCGTATGTTCTTGTTTAGACTTCTTCATCTAATTACAACTGATTTTGAAGATTCACAGTGAGTATTTTTATTGCACTACAGTATACCCTAACCCTCTATTTCAATATAGCAGCTACAAATCAATCCGATATATATAATCATTAAGTTCAAAAATTAATGATATTATAGTCGTTTGAGCAGCAGGGTTTATGTCTGAGTATAATATCATTAATTAATAAACATATATGTTTGTTGTCTTTGTTCTTAATATAGCAATAAATAAAGGATTGTAGTCCCTAAATTTGATGATATTAAAATCAGCAACCACGAAAAATCTACGTAACTCTCATATTAAAAGTGAACTACTATAAATTATATGTCGTTTTATTTTCTAATTGAAATCATTTTCTAAGATCGAAATTGGAATCTTAGTCCTAACACAAATTGACTCATATGCATATTCATAGTTAACCAAAGTAAAAGAATTACTCAAAAGAAAACCAAACTCTCTTTAAGGTATACAAATTGGTTTATACCAAATTATTGTAACACATATCCATATCCATATCTATCTATCTATCTATCTATACCTAAAAGATAAAATATAATTAATTCTATTGTGGAAATCTTAAATTTTTCTTCCTTCGAAATCCAATATGAGATGAAGTTTTTATAATCCCTATTAGACATTAATTGTATGTCTCCAAATATCTAAGAAACGATAGAACATATAAAAAAAAAAAGTATATTGTCCACCTTTATATAACATGAAGATGCCAAAATTATGAAGATGCCAATATTATCTTCCAATAAAGCAGAAGCGAGAAAATGAAAGAGATGGGGTTGCTATCACACAACAAAGCAACGCCCACGTGAAGGGATAAACAAATAGGCCTTAGACTTGGTCCCTTTCGTTTTCTCTTCCCACTTTTCTTCTCTTAGCTATCACCACTTTTTTCATTACCCTTAATCACTATCACTCCCACAACCTCCAGCTTAACCTTATCCCATCTACACCACACTTATTAAGCCTTTTTTCAATAAAATCACTCTTTATTACTTAATGCAACAGCAACTACCCAGTATAGTACATACATGCATCGTAGTTAAGAAGAATGTTGAATTGCTCGTTTGAGCCTTGTAGACCAAATTGAACTCCGTATAATGAGCTTCCAATACTATAAGTTCACTTAGCTATGATGCAAAGATTGGCCACTCCTCCGGTCCCAATCATACAATCTAACTTTTGAGTCTGTAATGAAAATCGATTATGCCTAGCTCCTGAACCAACTATTAACTTTTTCATTAGTTGCATCTAACGTAGATAAATAATTATATCATAAATCCTACTATTTGGAAGGTAAAATTTAATTCATAGTTACAACTTTTAACAATAGTGAATTTCAGTAAACTTTCACTTCTATATTTGTGTATTATGTTCTGTAAATGTTACTTAAAGCAAATATATGTGTTCTATTCCACAAAATTTATTAGGATGAAGGTAATATATATGTATATATACCAAAACTATTTAAAGATTATATAGTTTTACTGATATTATAAATTAGTAAAATAAATAAAAATTTCAATTTGAAAAATTTAATTAGTAATAGTGAACTTTGTAAGATTATCCATCCATTTGTTTTGGACAACCTTTTGAAGTAGAAGGTAGGGTAACCTCAGCCGGAGGAACTAATCCATATTAGTAACGACCGAACCAATCCATATTAGTAAATACTATCTCTCCATATTTTTATTTAAATAGTATTAAAAGATATTTAGTTGACAAAAAAAAAGTATTAAAAGATATTTACGGAAGTGATAGAGTTATATTTAATGTATTGTTGATATAAGAAAAACATAATATGCTTTTTATTTTGTACAATATCTTTTTGCCATCTTCCTCTAGCTATCAACCTTTAGAACAAGCGCACACACACCCACTAATGAACCAAAGGGCTTAAGTGAAGAAAGGAAAAAGAAGATTCTGTTTTTGTTACCTTTTTCTCTCTTCAATCTAATGTTTCCTTCTCTAGACACCAATGGCTATGACCTCTTTGATCCGTTCAGTCCCAATCAAACAACAATGCTTCCTTCTTTCACTACTCACATTCAAAGCCCTAGTTCTCACCATCACTTCCCTTCTCCTTCTTTTCCTTTCTCTCCAGATTTTCTTGAAAATGTTGATGACTCTTTCTTGTTAAGCCAGTTCTTGTTACAGCAGCAAGATGCAGCAGCAAGTGTTATTGAATCTCCAAGAAAAGTTTGCAAGAAGCTTGAGCAAAAGAAGAAGAATGAGAAGTGTGTTGAGGACACCACCTCAGAAAAGGTTCCACGGAGAAGAACGGCCAAAAAAAGGGACAGGCATAGTAAGATCTGCACGGCTCAAGGTCCTAGAGACCGGAGGATGAGGCTGTCTCTTCAGATTGCTCGCAGGTTTTTCGATCTTCAAGACATGTTGGGTTTCGACAAGGCGAGCAAGACGATCGAATGGCTTTTCTCCAAATCAAGGACTTCAATCAAACAACTTAAAGAGAGTGTGGCTGCATCGGAAGGAGGAGGCGATGATGAACATCTCCAGGCTAATGAAAAGGGAAAGGATGAGATTCTGAAAGTGAAAGTATCAAATAGAAGAACAAAAACTATGGAGAGCTCTTGTAAGATAAAAGAATCGAGAGAGAGAGCTAGAAAACGAGCAAGAGATAGAACGATGACAAAGATGAAGATGAGATTATCAGGAGTACTAATTGACACCTCGGAAACAATTTCAGATCCTCATCAAGAAACAAGAGAGATCAAGATGACCAATGGTGCACAAGTACTGGAAGGGGAAAATCAAGAACAAGAATGGAGTACTAATGTGAACATGGTAGAGTATCAAATGGATTCTGTGAGCATCATAGAGAAGTTTCTTGGACTAACCAGTGACTCTAGCTCCTCTTCACTCTTTCGAGATTCCGAGGAATCTAACACGAGTCTTAGCTCAATAAGAGATACTACTTCAACAGCAGGTAACACCAATGTGTTAATTATATTAAAAACCCTAATTAATGCAGTCTTGATTAATGTTGACTCTTTGCTAATTCCAGGACTCGTGATACCAAGTGAACACAACACAGTTTCAATAGCACCAGTAGATGAGGAGACAAACCCTATTTCATCTTTTTCTCTATATGATTATCTCTGCTACTGATGATCATGAGGCTCCATCCTTCTGAGGTATTTGGAGTTTATGATCTATGCATCTACATAAAAGCCTCATTGAGACAAATATATCGTACATATAGATAAATGTAGACATTTGTGTGTGTGAACGAGATGGTTTGATCTGCTTAATTTGTTTGAGGCTTTGGACTGCTTGATTGATGGATATCTATAAATTCTAATTTTTGTGGTTCCATTTCATTAATTTTCTAGCAAGTTTCCAATTCTCTGGCATTGATTTTTTGTTGTTGTTTGCCTTATGTAGTTAGTTTCAAATAAGTGCCTTTTTATATATATAAGATTGTGATGGGCACCATCGTTAGTCTTATGTAAAGAAACTTTAGTTTACCACATAAATTAACTATTGGTAAATCAGTTGATGCATGGAGAAGTTTTTAGTTAATTATTCGACACAGACCGGATACGGATTAATCGTTCTTTGATAATCTATTTCTATATATATAATGTATACATTAAAAAAAACATTGGTTTAGGACTGAATACTCCAACTTCCATTATGTCGATTTTTCTGCCAAACTCTCAATCATTGTCTTTCTTGTACTTTCTTGAGTGAAGGTTATCTCTTAGAAAAGAATACACTTTCTAAAAAAAATCAGTTTTTTTGTAACTGCGGAAGGAAGTTTTCTCAGCAATAGAAGTATCTGGTAGTGTTTAAAATCGAGTTAGAGATGATGAAGAGACGACCAATTAGGTTAAGAACATTGATCGGCGGCTAAAAGTGTTCGTAAAGGACGAATTAACAATGTCTATATATGAAACCTAATTCACGCGTCATGGTCTAGAATTGTGTCAAGAATCAAGATTACTATATATGATAATTGGGTTTCTAAGTGTTTTCATTATTAATCTAGAAAGATCTTATAAAACTCTAGCTTTTAGAGTATTGTTAGCCTTGTTGAGATAACGATTTGTATTCTGCTAGACTTTTTAGTCTGATTAATAAAGTTTAATATGAAAAAAAAAAAGTTTACACTTTCTTGATATACGGTATTGATCAAGTTATTGTGTTTGTGATGTTTTAGTAGGTAATGTTATTTTTTACTGGATTACCATGTATAGTCTTAGCTGGGCAGCATCAATCAGCTTTGTTTTTATAAGAAGACCAATCTATAAATTCTATCACGTCCAATGTATTAACAAGATACAAAAACGAGATTCCTTGGTTTCTCACTGCTTGCATGGCAAAATCCTCCATGCATCTACTGATTTACCAAAAAGTGAATTAGTTTATAAAATTAATCAAATTCTACAAATTTCCACCAATCATGAACGAATAAATTCTCAATATCACAAAATGTGTCTTCTTCGAATTCTGATTTAAGATGAAGTTCGATAGACAATCATACAAATTAAATGTATGTCTCCATAGTTTATAATCATGGAAACTAGTCAAAGCATATGTTAAACAAAGGATCATCGTCTAAAGTAACAATGGATCATCCGCTATTACTCAAAGCTACATGCCCGAGTGCTAGCGAAACCAATGATATATTATAAACTATGGGCCGTAGGCCCGAAAAATCAAGTTTACTAACAAAAAGTCGTAGCCGGAAATCGAACAGAACCAACCAATACTAAACCGATTTTAGCGAAAACTAATTAAAACCAAATATACTTATTTTCCAAAAACGTATATACTGTCAAAATAGATCTAATCATATTTAAATATATAAAGTATTAGTTAAAATCATTTTTTCAGCTAATTAAATAAATATATAATTCTATTTCAATCATACTTTTCTAATCAATACCAAACCAAACCAAGTTGCTTCCGACCAAGTAAATACCAAATCGAATTACTAATTCTGTATGATTTGAAATTCTATCAAAACTAACAAAACCAAAAACTAGAAAACCGAACATCTCTAAATAAATCATACCATTAATTAATATAGTATTTAATAACGTCCCCTAACTATTGCAATGTACTGTGAGAAACTGATTCCTATATAAAGCTCTAACATGACATTTGGCCATTCTTCTATTTAGGTCCTCTTTTAACGTTGTTTTCTCTTTTCTTGTGAAATTACTCTTGTTCTAATAATATTTTGCGTATTTCAAAATTTTATAAGCCAATATAATGTAACATCTAACGACTTAAAAACATGACATGTAGACTGTAATTAAAATATGTACACATATATTGAAAAATTGTGCATAGATCTTCTCTCCTTAGTCTTTACTACAATATTTTCAACTTTAGAAGTTTATATATATTTAAGGAGAAAAACAGAAGAGACTTATCTCAGATCTAGCTACGAATTAATAACAGGAGATTACTAACCTGTCAATGTAATCTCCGGACTTCTTGCTTTTCCTTTCTCTCAGGCGCACCTAACCTTGATCATGGGTGTGTATCTATAAGACTATAACTACTAAAACCAGAGTATTGTAAACAAGCTGAGTAGGAAATCTATTAAGACCTGACAAGAATGAAGCAGAGGAAGAAACACAAAGGTACGTTAAAGGAGAGTAAACCTCACTCTCTACTTTATAAGCCTTTAAAAATATGGAGCAGAATGGAGGAAATAAAGAAGGATATAAAAGTAGGAGGCTAGATTGTGTAATTGTGTCCTAAGATTTTACCATGTCTGATTTAAAAGAAAGAAAAAAAAAAGAACATATATATATATATATAGTCGATAGGTTTTGCAGACCCATGGGTTTTTCGAGCTAGGTCCAATCAGATTTTGGATAATTCTTTGGACTTATTTTTTCATTTGCTCAGAAACCTTATATATCTCTTTAGGAATTATTACCACATATAGATCAAACTATTTATAACATTCATATAATTGTAGTTAGGTAGTTTTACCCCTTTTTTTTTTTTTTGTTACAGACTTGGGAGATTGGGACCAGAGCCAAAGTTTATTTGCTCAGAACCAGATTTAAAAGTCTACACTAAAACAGATTTTCTTTTCCCTTTTAATATATACATGATTTGTCACAATTAGCCGGATATTTCCAATGTTATCAATGCGAAGAAAAAGTGACATATGTTGTCAAAAAAATGAGTGATTGTCACATAATTTTGCTGGATAGAACTAATAATAATGTGTAGTTTCAATTGCTGAGCATTACTGAAATTTTGGAGAACAAAGTTTGGTTTTGTCTGCGTTTTTTGTTTTAATAGGCAATAAACTAACAAAAGACGTAGAGAACAAAACATAAAGCTACAATTATTTATTTATTTAATTGAGAAAAGGGAAGAATGAGATATTGATGTCGAGAGATAGATCTTTTGGCAAAATGTAGCTGCTTCTAGATTACATAGACTTGCACTGCAGCATGTACGGAGCCTTGTTAAGTTTATTGCCTAACTCTTACAACACAAACATATTGAAGCAATATGACAAGTTTATAAATATCAATACGTAAAAAAACATTAATTCAATATCAACTGCTTTTGTCTCTTACTACGTACATTTTCATAATAAAATTCAACTTTTGAATCCTTTTTATTTTTTTTCAATGCATATTTATTATCCATAATGACATTTTTTTTTCTCAACTTAGAATTATCTTGTTAACCAACCAGTTTAGGTTTTTGTTTTGTGGTTACATCTACCAATAGGGATTAAGTTTTAAAACCTTTTGTAATCAACCACAAACATATGGCTTGTTATCAAAGTACTTAGAGATCAAATCTAACAAGAGTTTAGAACTAAAACAATAGAAATACAAGATTCTATCTAATCTAAGCAATTAAGATTTTTTAGTTTTAAATCTAACAACCTAAGCGAACTAAACAAAAGTAACAAGAACAAAGCAAACCATACTTAAACTAAACAAGAACCAAAACAAGACTAAGCACTAAAACAAACCAAAGCAAAAGTTGAACAATGCATAAGACTACTCATCAAGCTCAAGACTAATCAAGGTAACTAAACACTAAACAAGACTAAGCGCTTCTTAAGCAATAATTAAACAAGCGAATCATTGGGTAAAATAATTGATTAAGGTAATTTCAAACTAATCCATGATGCTTATTCAAATTACAAATGGTAATCCTTAGGTCTTAGAATAATATGCTAGACTAATCCATTTCCATGACACTAATCCCTCTACTAATCAAGTAATTAACAAAAGAATCATATCCGTACTCACGAGACTAATATGCATTAATAACAAGTCTAACAAACCATTTAGCACCCTAATCATCTATTCCCATAGGCGAGGCACACTAAGCATTCATTAAGTTCATTCAAGCATTTTCGCAAACACCTTCCGGACATGATATCACATATGATCAAGACTAATCTAGCATTAAGAACTCCAAATGAATAAGGATATTAACCAATCTAAACTTAAGCATAATGAACCAACCTAAATCTACCATAATTTACCATACCCACATATCGTAAATGGATTACTCACTAATCATGATGTAAACACTAAGATCTACCAAGATTAAGTGCTTAATCATGATGAGACTTGAAATACTTAAAGAGATTTAAGATGAAAAGAAAGAAATTGTATTAAACTTAAGAGATCATTACAAAGTTTAAAAGTGGCTAAAGAGTGTTCAAAACAAAGGATGAATGCCTACAAATTAGGTAAAAACAAAAAGATCCACAAAGATTAAGTGCTTAATCATGATGAAATTTGAAAGATTAAAGAAACTTAAGAAGAAAAGAAAAGAAATTTCATTTTAACTCAAAGATTCATTCAAGATCTAAATGGGAAAATAGTAGTTCAAAAACAAAGCATGAAAGTCTACAAATTAGGTAAAAATGGTATAAATAGTAAGATGGGTGAACCGGATCAATACGAGACAAACCCGGTTTTGACCTGGATAAGTTGGTTCTGTGAAGCACTGTAGCGGTTTGTAGGAAGTCGCTAGAGGAGGTTGTTGGCTTTGTAGCGGGCTCTAAGATACCACTAGCTTGGCCGCTAGAATCTTTGGAATTCTTTGCACACTTTACGTCGAGTCTGAGCCCTGTAGCGGTCTGTAGTATGCCCCTAGAGAAGCCAGACAGAGTAGTAACAACCGCCAGTTAGCCAGGCCCGCTACGGCAGCTCTAGTCCTCCAACTCGCTTTTCTGACGTACTCAATCTATTTTCGTAGGTCCAAGTCTCATCTGACGTAAGTTCCAAGCTCTTCTAAGCTCAAATTCATCCTTGAAACTCCCAACTACAATAAACATACCAAAAGAAACCAAATGCAATGCAATATGCATAGAAACAAACTTAAAGTCCTAAAATGTTTGACAATGAACTTGAGAGACTAAAACCTATGTAAAGTGCTAAATTCATGCAAAAACCGAACTTAAACCTAAGAAATACGGCCTACTAACTATGCAAATGATGCTAATATCATCTACTATAAAAAAACAATTTTGAGCAAAGAAAAGTAAACTAAGGTGAGTTTAGCCACATGCCCAGAACCAGTGTGACACATGACTACAAAAAAACTCAAAAAATTATTTTAATATAAAATATATAATAGATAAATTAATTTCATTTTCATTCAATAATATTCTTTCACTCATAACTTTATATATACCGTTTACGTTAAATAATTGTTTCGACCTTCTAAGACCACCACCACTCTACCAGTCCCACCAAATCTATCTTGTTGCCACATTATCATCTGCCACCACATGAACCTTATAAGCCCACCGCCACATTATCATCCGCCACCATTTGACTGTCAAACCCACCAAATTACCAACGTACCAAGGGTTGCATAGACATGGGAATCCTTGCTAGTGAAACTGTTGCGGAGGCTCTCATGTCTTATAGGCGGTGTCGTTATAGGAGGGGTTTTATAAATCAAATAGAAGTAGAAATGGACAGGCTGCGACGGGTTGATGATTGGATGGATGATATAGCTCTATGGAAAGGCAAATATGGTAAATTTAAACCAAAATTCTCAACTAAAGATACATGGAACGAGATGAGACGAGTCGAGCCATTAAAGAACTGGTACAAGGGGAGATGGCACCCCAAGTACTCGTTCATAACCTGGCTGGCCACTTTAAATCGCTTATAAACGGGAGATAGAATGATCTCATGGAATGTGGGAGTCGATTCAGGTTGTATGCTCTATCGCTCTACCATGGAGACTCGAGACCATCTTTTTTTCGCTTGCGTTTATTCGGAGCAGGTTTGGACACAATTAGTTGGTGGTGTTCTTCGTCACACATACACTTCAAACTATGGAACCCTCCTTAGTTTGCTCACATGTTCTTCTCTTCCATGAACTCTGAGATTTATCATAAGATATGTCTTTCAAATTTCTATTTACTCCATTTGGCGAGAGAGAAACAGAAGGAGGCATGAAGATTTAGCAATTTCCGCTGCAGTTACCGCCAAGGCTATTGATCACATAGTCCGCAACCGAATCTGCTCTCTTCAAAAGCCGGGATGTACCTTACATGGCCGTCGGATTGAGTCTTTGGTTTGGCTCATGGACCTAAAGCCAAGAGCTGCTATGTTTTTTTTTTTTTAAATTTGTTTCACCTTTTTCAATTATTTTAGTCTTTAACAGTTTTTACACCATTTCAAACATTTCTGTTTAAGCACCTGATGTACAAAAGTTTTTGTTAAATATAATTTAACATTCATTGAAAAAAAACTAATGACGAAAAATGATGTGTTGATCTTTTGGTGTTTTAAAGTCATTTTTCTCACTAGTTTTTGAATTTTAATCCACTAATATCACTTATTTATGCATTTATCATATAGTTTAGGGTAAATTTGTAATTAGTGTAGTAGGATTATATTTACATTGTATTTTGGTGTTGATTTAGGTATAAATTTGAGAAAATGGAGTTAAAGAGGCAAAAGGAAGCTTTGATCAAAATTGAGGTTGGTTTGAATCAGAATTGATTTGAAAATTTCCTAGAAGATGCATGAGAAGTGCCGAGAAACCAGCTGGTTTAGATTGAAAAGCATAAAAAATAAAGAATATGAGTCGAAACAGAAGTGGATTTGGAATTACGATTAGGAAGTTATGAAGATTTGAAGATGAGTAATGTGACAAAATAGATCCAGACCCGATCCAGACCCGATCCAGTCCGAACCCGGTCGACCCAACTCGGACCAAACCACTATTTTAGAATTTTTAGCCTATTTTGACTCTAAGTTTTGGTTATATAAGTTTTAAGAATGGATCAAAACATTTGTTGTTGAATCCTTTGGCGAATTTGACGATTAAACTTCATTTCTTTTGTAATTCCATATTTTCTTATGCTTTCTTCTTCTCTTTACATATCTTCTGCATTTCTCACCATGATTTGTTACATAATCATGTGTGAGTAGATTTAATCTATGAGTTTTTAGGCTAATAGTAGAATAGAGAGATTTGATGGTTAGGATTTGGTTTTTAGGGTTAGTATTAAAGAAATCTATCATTAGGAATGTTAGTTTGACTGTTTGACTAGGATTAAAATTGTCCATTCAATCTTAGCAATAGACATTTTATGCATATCAAGTGTTTGTAAAATGTCAAATACATTTCTAAAGAGCAAAACACATTCTAGCTAATGGAAGTTGATATTTAGAGTGTTTTGTAGGATGTTTGAGATAGGACTTTATGCTACTAGTCATCTTTAATTGCACGAGGGATCATAGCTAATTAAGGAAGATTAATGAAAGAGATTAATGTCAAAGAATTGGATTAGTCATAAATTAGGACTTAAACTACTAGATTAAAATCTTAACCGTGCCTATAGGAACCAAAACCTAATTGATGATCTCCCTAGTGGCAATCTATCAAGCTAAATAGATCCATAGACCTTTATAATCTTGCATTTTTGTCTTTAATTTTTGAGTTGACTTTTTGTTAACTTTTACAAATTGCATATTTATCATTAATTTTGCTATTGTTTTATGTTTATGGGCAATTGCTTAGCTTAGACACTTGTTTAGTTTGCTAAATTGCATTTAGTTTATCTATTTCACTTGCATTTTAGTTTGTTTCCATTCGCATTTTCATTTAGGTTGTTAGTCTTAATCCAAATTTTTGAATTCTTGTCCTAATTTAGACTATTTCTTGTATTCCTATTATGTAAATTATATTCTTTGTGGGTTCGGCATCTAAATTACTATAATGCTTGCATTTGCACTTGAGTGATTTAGAAATATAAATATTGAAATTTGTGTTTTGAAAGAAAATATTTCTACATCAAAAAGTTATGATATAAAATCTTTAGACGAAATTTTCATTCTAAATATGATATCTTTTGCATTTGAATTCTTAGCAATATTTTGATAACAATGTGAAGTAGATATTTATTCCTTTTAATTCAAAATACAGTAAAAAGAATCTTTATTCTCAGACATATATATTTCAATACATATTTTAGAAGGCATCACAGTTGAGTTGACGATACTTCAATATATAGATATTATATATTATTTGCATTTGTTTTTCTTTTTTAGGAATCGTGACACTGAACAGTTGAAGACAAGAAAATTTTTGATGTTCTTTTTACCAGTATGCAATCATATTAAGAGCACTCAACATTAGTGCAAGAGAAGATACAAACATTTAAAAAGGCTGGTTTGGAATTGCACATTACCCACCAGTTCCCATATCCACTCAGGAAACCTCTTTCGTGCATTCGAAGACCTTTAATCAAATTTACAATCTCATCATCTTTTTTTCTTCACTTTGAGAGATTCACAATCCAAGTGAAAAAGAATTCAAATTCCTTTCTTATTTTTTTTTAAATCAAACTAATCAAATGAAATATAAACTGTAAAGTCTATTTAAATATGAATGGGCACCATAGAGACGGTAAATGATGAATAATATCTGATTTTCACATGTTTTGACCATTTTGGATATTAGTGGAGACTTTCAATAACATTATCAGGTTACACAAAAATTATATCATTCCAACTTGTGTTTCCAATCTTTTTTTAATAGTTTTAGATTGAGCTCCTTCTTCTCTAATTTGTTTTCTATAATCAAAAGATCTTGAAGTAAAATTCATATTGATTCCTAGAGTTAGTGAAAGATTTGGATATGTTTTTCATATAATATGTATAATCTCATAACCGAAAAACCGTGCTATACGGGAATAATTATCTAGTTTATAGATAATTCTTAAAAGTTTATTTACATTAATCTTAACCTTTAGTAAACATATACTATATATATATATATATATTAAATTATTAATTCAATTTGGTGGAAAGTTTTGTAAAATCACATAGTTTAGTTGCCAACGATTTAATATATGTAAATTAACAATAATATATGAAATTTTTTATATGATTTATATTGTGCGACACGACAAAATTCCAAACACATTGAATATATGAAAGTCAACCGTTGATGAAAGAAAAATATATTTATTATCAGAAAATATCAAAGAAAAGTTATACATATGTGGAACGTGGTATCATTAAAAAGTCCACGACGCAATATCTATTTTTTCAGAGCACATGTAAAGGCAATAGATCGATAACTCTTTAATTACTCTGTTCACACGTCGACTATTATTAGACCTATAAATACGATATGAATTATTGCAAATCGTCTGCTGCAAATATAATACCATCGATTACAAAACTTTGTAATCAAAGATTTCACTATTCCAAAGATTTTTATTTATTTTAGTTTCACAGTGCCAAAGATTTTTTCATAATTGCTAAGTTGCAATCATGCCTCTTTTTTCATTCCTTGAATTCTAAGAAACCTGGATGCATTAGTTTTACTTCCTCTAATGCTCCATAATTATAGTTTTTATTTCGTATATAAATAATTGATCTCTATAGCTAGATTATGTTTATGTAGGTATTATTATCGTGAAGATAATATTCGTTCTCATGATCTAAATTCTTTTTTTTTTTCATTTTTTTTAACTTGATATCTTTTTGTTGGTTTAGATTTTTAAAGACTGCTTAAAATGAATGTAAATAAAATATTTTAAAACATACTAAAATGCAAAGACAGGTTGCCTACAAATTTTAAAAGGTCAAGAAAATTAGGACCAATTTTTGTCAACAATAATTAAAATGTAAGATATAGAAACAATGTAATTACACCTATATATGGTATACTTTTTTTTATAACATCCGGATTTTATTAAAATCCAAAGAAGAAATACATTGGTAGGATACGGTTGTGATACATTAACCCGGCATGAACTCTCTTGATACTAAGAGCGACAAACTCCTTTTATAAACGAGCCGAGTGGTTTATATTTAAAAAGCGGTCATGTGACCACCGGTCAAGTGACCATTACCCTAGAAGATCGAAAAAAAAAAGGCTACCGCCAAAGCTAAGAAGGATCAGCCACTAGATAAAAACCAAAACAGCGCACATATGTCATATGATAAAGCATCTAGCGTTGAAAAGACAAAGTCCCACTCCCTTACATCTCTTAAGCTTTACATTTAGTCAACTATATAATATATATAAATACAGCTGAGCTCTTACCATATTTTCTTCCAAACCGTCCTACAAATTCATACGTTAACACACAAAAAAAACAATATCTTATTTACTTTATTTTAGGCTAATTTTATTGATTAACATACCCATATGCTTAAACTTCCTTCATCATATTCCATGGCCTTGAAGTTCTCTCAAATTCTTTTCATAGCTCTATGGCTCTCTCTCTTCTTCCTCCTCCTCCACCACTTGTGCTCCCTCAACTTCCGACGTCTCTACTCTCTGAACGCGGCGGAGCCGTCAATGTCTAAGCAAAATCACCGTATCTACACCATTAGATTAGTCAGCAGAAAAGCTCTCTCCCAAAGATTCGACTTCACGCCTTTCCATCGCCATGATCACCATCGTTCCGGCGAGCAATACGACGGTGATGAGATTGACCCTCGTTATGGGGTGGAGAAACGCCGTGTTCCCTCCGGACCGAATCCGTTGCACCATTGATGATGACACGTGTTTCATTTGTGTGGTAACATTTAATTTAAGACAAAGATAATAGACCTTTGCCTAGCCTTTTCTTTTCTTTCTTTTTGATATATCTGAGGTCTGAAAAAGAGAAAAACTAAAAGAATAGATTTTTTATATATAAAAAGATACATTTCTAATTTTCTACAATTTGGGTGTTAATACATTTTATTCTATTTTCTTAAGTTTGAAGATTGTATTCGTGAATATGTTGATTTACTAAAGACATTAACATCTTGATTATTATTTTATATTTTGTTTTGTTTTGTAACTGGATGTAGTAACGACTGTTATGTACATTGATTACTAGAAATAGTTTAAATTAAATAGAACAAATTGGTCGTTGATTACAATGATGTATGTTTAAATAATTGCTTTGACTTTGGGATTAGCTAACCAGTAGCTGCAACGGCACGTCACAACTCAGAGATATTCTAGATGTATTATTATACCAAATATATAAATAACATTAACTAGCTAGTGTAAGATAAATAAATAATTTTGCTAGTTTTCGTTTAAATAATTATGTATTTTATCTTATACTATTCATTGTATTACTTAAATAACACTTAAATTACTGAAAATAGCAATAACTTATCTTAGTAATACACTGAAAATTATTCATTCACTAACTAAATAAATAGAAGCATAAACGATGACTAGCAAAATTCTGTTTCAAATGATCAAAAATTGGACTATAGGTTATATATAATCTCCTTCTCACGCTTTTATTGTACGTAAAATTGACTGTAGATGTCAATTCTCGTTTTGACAAAATAATGAAATGCAGTAAGAATATTGAGTTTTTGTAAACCAAATTAGAGAAATTCAACTGCCGAATAAGAATTGTAATTTTATAAGAAGAATATATTTAAAACGTTAAAGATATTTATTTGGTACGTTTAAAAATGACATGAGACGTGTATAATGTCTGATGTCTTTTCAGTAGGAATAAGGAAATCGTCATTTTACAAATGCTTCACTGTCTCTCAAACTCAGGTTGTGCCTTTTCTTATTTGATTTCTACTAAATATTATAGAATTTCTTTTGATACCAACATTACATAAATGCAAAAAATGACCAATGATCCGATGCAAATCGCTAAGTCAGTGAATAAATAATTTTCTGTGTAGTTTTTAAAAGAAATAGGTTAGGTCTAAGGAAAGTTCTGTGTAGTTTAAAACGAAATGGGGTTAGGCCCAAAAAACTATAAATTCAATCAAACTAATTAAGCGTAGAAGACTTCGCAGAGTCGATTGACTAGTTCGCTCATAGTGAGGACAGGTGTCCAACCTTCACTTGAAAGGATGTCAAGAAATACACCATCTTGATTATCGACATATGAATGATCCATCTGCGAAATAAAAACCAAATCATTATTAAACTATTAGTTGTCATATGTATGAAAAAACAAAAGGCAACCCAAAAAACAAAATCTACATCACAGCTAGTAACTATTGGCCCAACAAAGAGGTACTTGGAAGATAACTTAATATTGAAAATTCATTATTTTACTTCCTCTGTTGAAAGAGAGGACAACCTCCAATATGTCACCCTTAAGAAACCTAAGAGTAGAAGAGTTAGGTAGCTTGAGTTCAATTAGATCTGGAAATCGTAGGTGTCATGTGAGAACCAAAGACCTAAAAATATTTCTAAGACTATATAAAAAAAAAATTCAACCGAATATTATTAAAAAGAAAAATGAATTATAATTTCTAAAGAGAAAAGAATTGAAACATTAAAAGACATTTATTTGGTATGTTTAAAAATGACATGAAATGATTCATTGTCTGTACTTTTTTTATCGGAATAAAGAAATTTTCATCTTACAAAAGTTTCACTGGTTCTAAAAAATGTATACATTTTGCACGGTGTGAGGCGGTTTTAACAATAACAAAAATGTATACATACACATATATATCTAAATGTTTTTATTACTATTTAAACCGCATTGCACTTCATCCGCAGTTTTTAGCACATTACCATTTGGATACTGACATTACATAAATGTAAAAGAGACCAATGATGCATTGCAAATCGTAAAGTTAGTAAATAAATAATTTTCAGTGTATTACTAAGATAAGATGAATTTATAAAAGCAAATTAGAGGAATTTGGTAACCCTTAGATGTATTAGTTTTGTTAAATATTTGATATGAAAAAATGATCATTATACCAATAAAGATGATTGTGTAAGGTAAAAACACATATATGAGATAACTTACATAGGTTTATGTCAAATCAAGAATTAAACTGTTTAGTTATTTTCGTGTTACTTACTAAATGAAAAATGAATACTTGTTGTGTGGAAAACTGAGGACACTATTTAACTAATTGCCCCAAAAATCAATGATATTTTTTCAAGAAAGTTATTATCTGGTAAGTGATAAATAAGAAAAGTCGCCATTACACAGTAGTCTAAAACTGTAGTAGTGGTTGTGTGGCCATCATTTTTCAATGGACCCCTTTAAGATATTATGTTTGTGTGGCATTTAAATATATTTACAATGGTTGACAAAAATATATATATATATATATATATATATATATATATATATATATTTACAATGTATTTTGGAAAAGCCAAAATGGAGTAAAAGCAGAAGAACTATCTAATTATTGTACCGAAAACAAACATCAACTATTACACTATTTCCTAATATATTTACATTTTTTATCTTTTTATAAAAACACATGACTAAAAGCATATAATTTCCTTAATACTCAAACACATCATAAGACTTGTGTTTAATATTTTTGACTTAACGAACATTAGAAAATATCATCAACTATATAGTTATTTCCAAATATTTGATTTTTTTTCAGTTTTGAGAAACTACACGAACAAAAAATAATTAAAACATTGACTTATTAAGAAATTTTGTTACCTCTAATTTACAATAAAAAAATAGTAAAAGATGCTACATTTGAACGTTCACTTTGACTAGCCCCTTAAATAAACGTTTAGGAAATCATTTACATTTTCTGTTTTTGTTTTTCTTAGCTAACAGAGTTATTGACGTCTCTCACTCTTGCAATGTTCGTTAAATATCTCTTACTCTTGCAATGTTCGTTAAATCAAGAGTGTAAAATACAAACACAGTGATGAGTCTAAGTATTAAACAAAGCTAACTTAATATTCTTTTTTCGTAATGTTTCTAGCTTTCTAAAACATTTGTGTGTAGTTTCAAAATTACTAAAATACTGATGCATAGGAGGGAGAATAGAGAGGATAATGTCTTAGCAAAGAGAGCAAGGTTTGAATTTGAAGTATCCTTTCTGACAATACAACATGGAATACGTGTCACATGTAATGTTTTCTCTTCAATGGAATCGAGAATGTTGAAAGAAAGAGTACAATCAAGTGGGTAATAAACAGAAACTACAATTATAAAATTAAAGCCTCGGGAAACAAACATGGGCCAGCTGAAGAGGAAATAAACTAAGTGGATAATGAAAGAAAAAGCCCAAATTGGCCCAATAAATATTTACACGAGCTAACGTCGTTTGCAACTTTGCAAATGGAAGCACCGAAAGAGTTTGGGGTTGGAAAGTGAAGTGACGATTTACAGAGTGTAGTTTCGGAGCGCGTGTCACAAACCCACCAAGAAAGCTTTCAAATTGGGAGCAATTTGCTTCTCCGATTCCTCGAATTAGGGTTGTTTGATCTTTCACTCTCCTTTTGATGCATCTGGGTCGTTAGGGTTTGAATAGAAATGCTCACTCCGCAAAGGAATCGGTGGCCGGGGACTGACCGGAAAGGAAAGGCCATAGCTTTTGCCGACGAAATCACGACGCCTTCTCCGCCAAGGGGGCTCATCAGAGAGGATGATGATTGGCGAAAGTTCAAAGAGGTTGGTTTGCTAGATGAAGCATCTCTGGAAAGAAAAGATCGTGATGCGCTTATAGAAAAGATCTTAAAGCTTGAAAAAGAGGTAAATAAAGTTTTGATTTTTGCTGTATTGTGTTACTGATTCTATGTGTGTGAGTGTTCTATGGTGCAATTGGGTTTGAATTGAGAAAGTTTTTTTTTTTTTTTTTTTGTTAGCTGTTTGATTACCAACATAATATGGGGCTTTTACTAATTGAGAAGAAGAAGTGGACTTTGACAAATGAAGAACTTCAGCAAGCATTTGATGAAGCTACGGAGATTCTCAAACGTGAAAGGACGTCAAACCTGATTGCTTTAAATGAAGCTGACAAAAGAGAAGAGAATCTTAGGAAAGCTTTGATCGCCGAGAAGCAATTTGTAGCTGAGGTATCTCATTTCTTAATTCATGCTGTTCTGTTGTTGTTTTCTTTGTGTTCGATGTTTCTTAGACGTTTCTGCGATTTGTGTATTTCAGCTTGAGAAGGATTTGAAATATTGGCAACAAAAACATTCTGAGGTGAAGTCTACTTCTGAGGCAAAGTTAGCTGAAGCAGATGCTTTGGTTATGGGTATGAAGGAAAAAGCTTTAGAGGTGGATAGAGAGAGGGCCATTGCTGAAGAAAAGCTTTCAGTGATTAATAGAAAGAGTTCTGAGTTAGAACGGAAACTAAAGGAGGTGGAGACTCGTGAAAAGGTGCATCAAAGGGAGCATCTTTCTCTAGTTACAGAGTATGAAAGATCACTTTTTTGTTACTCATCGGTTCTGTTCCTTGTTTGTTGGTATGGAGATTTGACCTCACATGTTCTCTTTTGCTTATGTTTCTTAGACGAGAAGCTCATGAGGCAGTGTTTTACAAGCAGAGAGAAGACCTACAGGATTGGGAGAAGAAGTTATCACTAGAAGAAGATAGGTTGTCTGAAGCTAAAAGAAGCATTAACCATAGAGAAGAAAGAATTATGGAAAGTGAAAGAACTATCAAGAAGAAAGAGAAGCTCCTTGAAGAGATGCAGCAAAAAATTGATATTGCCCAGTCACAATTAACAGAGAGAGAAGAATCTATAAACATTATGCTAAATGAAATTTCTAAGAAGGAAAAAGTGAGTTTTCGAGTTGCAATTTTTTTCTTCTTCCTGTACATTTTCGCTTATATAGCAATTGGTTTCTGTTTAGGACTTTGAAGCCATGAAGGCTAAAGTTGATATCAAAGAGAAGGAGCTCCATGAGTTTGAGGAGAAGCTTATTGTGAGGGAGCAGGTCAGCCTCAACTTGCCTGAAACTATCTTTAATTTGTTAAATATATATCGCCTTTTCTTTCTTGGTCATTGTTCCATGTAGTAATCTTCAGTAAATTGATAGAAAAAAAGGGAAGATGTGTCTTTGTGTTTTGATATTGTATTACACACACATACCTACCCACCTCTATTAGCCCCATAAATTTTATGTCAATTACAGTGCGGCAAGTACGACTTACAAGATTATTTTGTGGATACCATGTCTTGTTGCTGTGAAATATTATCTTTTACTAATTAATAAAACGAGAGTTTGTATACAGAGCTTGGGTTAATGTAACTAAGAGGAATATTTTAAAACTGTGGTGACATTTCTTGGGGATATCTTGTCAATGCTACAGAAATTAATAACTGAGTGGAACAACTTACAGAACTTAATATTTTCCAGGTTATTATTTTTCTTTCGTTTCTGTCTGCTAAGTGCCAAAATACTATACTTCAAAGAGAAGTGACACTGTGATTAAAATTTAACAGATGGAGATTGGGAAGCTCCTTGATGATCAGAAGGCTGTTCTAGATTCCAGAAGGCAGGAGTTTGAAATGGAGCTTGAACAGATGAGGAAATCCCTTGATGAGGAACTTGAGGGAAAGAAAGCTGAAATTGAGCAGCTGCAAGTTGAGATCAGCCACAAGGAAGAGAAGTTGGGGAAGAGAGAAGCAGCTTTGGAAAAAATGGAGGAGAGAGTGAAGGAGAAAAATAAGGATCTTGAAGCAAGGCTGAAAGCTGTGAAGGAAAAAGAAAAAACTCTAAAAGCCGAAGAGAAAAAGCTGCATTTGGAAAATGAGCGATTGCTCGAAGATAAGGAATGTTTGCGTAAACTAAAAGATGAGATTGAGGAGATCGGAGCTGAGACAACAAAGCAAGAGTCAAGGATTCGCGAAGAACATGAATGTCTCAGGATTACAAAAGAAGAGAGATTT
The DNA here is from genome assembly GCA_004349715.1 of Crucihimalaya himalaica. Taxonomy (NCBI): domain Eukaryota; kingdom Viridiplantae; phylum Streptophyta; class Magnoliopsida; order Brassicales; family Brassicaceae; genus Crucihimalaya; species Crucihimalaya himalaica. The sequence goes on from SMJT01000002.1 coordinate 5,357,409, forward strand.
GAGTTTATGAGGCTACAGTCTGAACTGAAGCAGCAGATAGATAGAGTTAAGCAAGAGGAACAGTTGCTCTTTAAGGAACGTGAAGAACTGAAACAAGACAAGGAAAGATTTGAGAAAGAGTGGGAAGCTTTGGATGAAAAGAAGGCTGACATAGCTAGAGAGCAAAAGGAAGTTTCTGAAGAAAAGGAGAAACTGAGAAGTTTGCAAATATCAGAGAAGCATAGGCTGAAGAGAGAAGAGATGACATCAAGGGATGATTTGAAAAGGGAGTTGGATGGTGTCAAGATGCAGAAAGAATCATTTGAAGCAGACATGGAGATGAAGAAACTAGCTTTGCATGAAAATGCCAAAAATAAGACCAGTCAGTTGATTGAAGATCTTGAGAAGCAAAAAAGGAATCTTGACTTGGAGTTGCAGAGGCAAGAAGAAGAGGGGGAGAGAGATTTTAATGAAAGGGCAAGAACATATGAGAAGAGAAGCCAAGAAGAGCTTGAAAACATTAATTACACAAAAAAGCTGGCTCAGAGAGAGATGGAAGAATTACAATACGAGAAGCTTGCTCTGGAGAGGGAAAGAGAACAAATTTCTATCCAAAAGAAGTTCTTGAAAGAACAAGAAGTTGAGATGCATAAGGACATCACTGAGCTAGATGTACTTAGAAGCTCTTTGAAGGAGCAAAGAGAAGAATTCATCAGTGCAAGGGAGCGTTTCCTAGTATTTCTGGAAAAACTTAAGAGCTGCAGTTCCTGCGGAGAAATAACCAAAAAGTTTGTTCTGTCTGATCTTTGCCTACCTGATGTTGAAGATGGGGATAAACTTTTTGGGAAACGGAAATTAAAAGCAGAGGAAGCATTTAACATATCTCCCAGTGCAGAAAATAGCAGAAAGACATCTTTGCTTGGGAAAATTGCTTCAAAGCTATTGAGCATATCACCAATTGGGAAGACAGAAAAAGTCACTGATCTGGGTATTACGGTTAAGCTTCCAAAATCTTCGCAACCTGATGATACTTTGGATATAGTGCCAGGCAATGATCATGAACAGAGTTTTACAAGTTTTACAGATAGTAGAATACAAGAAGGTCCTGAAGTTTCCCTGCAATCCGAAATAAAGAGTGATAAACCTAGACGTGGTAGAGGTAGGGGTAAGTCTGTTAGAGGAAGATCGCAAGCAACAAAAGCTGCGTCTAAAGATTCAAAACCATCTGATGTAGAAATTCCAAGGAAGCGACAACGCGAACAGGCTTCTAGAATCACAGAAAGTGAACACGCAGCTGCTGATAGCGATGAGGGTGTAGATAGTATCACAACTGGTGGACGTAGGAAGAAGAGACAGACAGCGGTTCCAGTGTCTCAAACGCCTGGGCAAAGCCGATATCATCTCAGGAGACATAGAAAGTAAGTTCCTACTTCTTTTAAACTGGAAAAATGAGTTGCAGGGAATTGCATAAGAAATCTGGAATTCATTTTGTGTGAAACTAATATTTGTATGGAAAATCCTTTCAGTGTAGGAACCGAAGAAGATAAAGCACAAGCATCAACAGGTGCCACAGAAAAACAAGAAAGTGACAATGGTGATATCAGAACAGTGCCAAGTCTGAAGGATACTCGTACTCCACCACAAGGTGAGAATAGGGAAAATGGCAAAGCTGAAGTATTAGTGGAAGCGGTAACAATACATGAGGAGACTGTTAGGGTATGCTTTCTGAAACATTGAATTGGATGTTCTTTCTTTCTTCTTTTATTTTCCAGCATGTGCAAATGGTCTTTCTTTCTGTCTGAGTGGAACATCTGGGCATGTTAATCTTAAGATATATTTATTCTGAAGCATGTTTTTACTACAGGTTGAAGCAGAGATTGAGTTCAAGGATAACAACACGGGAAAGAGGCCTGTCGAAGATCCACAGTTGGAAACAGGAGGCAGCGGTGAAATAAGAGAGCATGGTGAAGATGATGATGAGAATTTCAGCATGATTGAAGAGGAGAACGAAGGAGAAGAAGAAACAGAGAGCCACGGTGATGCTTCCATAGGAAAGAAGATTTGGGTCTTTTTCACAACCTGATAATTTTTTTTTTCAATCTCTAAAGGACAAAACTATCCCACAAGTAGGATTTGCAACATCTTGCTATGTGTTGTTCTTTTTTAAACTTCACTTTCTTTTCTAAGCAACTGAAACAAAAAGGGAGTGGGAATCTTGGAAGGCATAGGCATGTTTAGGAAATGTAACATTTGATTTTACTCTACTACTCCATAGATAATGCTGGTATCCAAGGAACCAAACCAGTTTTAGAGGTAAGAAACAAAGTTACATAAGTCATTGTCATGGACCTGACATCTTTTTTTGGTTATGTTTGCCTGAAAATCGCCAAACCAAAAATAAAGTCCAAAACACAAAACGGTAAAAAGCAGAAAAGGACTACACAATGGCTTATATGTAGGATCTTACCAAGATTTGAAGCTTAAATTGTATAGATTTATAGTGAGTAGATAGTAGATACGCCTCACCTTTCAATGTTAAGACAAAAGAGAGTGGTCCAAAAGAAAGGACATGCAAGAGCATCAAACTCACTCTTCATTACACTCTCTTACAAACATCCCCATTAATTCTCAATGGCAAAGTTTTATGACTTTGCATCAGTCATAAATCCATCTTCTGCTTCTATTAATAACTAAATCCAATGTAACGAAAAATTATTCTTCAGTCTCAACCACCAATTAAGCTTCTTCCTTTTGAATTTTTTTGAGGTTTTTTCTTTCTTTTTTTTATTCTTTTTTCAGGAAATATATAACTGTTTTTGAAGAAAGGGACAGTTGATGAAATTTCAGAAACCTATAAAGATATATATTATAATAAATTAAAATTATACATAAAAATCTGGAGGCTGCAGAATTAAGAGTCTCTTTTATAAGAGACTCGATCTTCTCTGTCTTTCGCTTTCACTTGCATTATCAACACAAGCTGTTGGACCTTCTCTCTTCTTAATTTCTTATCATTTTCATTACCATTATTGTTTCTCTGCTTTGGTAACTGTGTCTTGCTTTTAAAGATTATAATTTTTTTTTTTTTTTTTTTTGGGTTTATGAATTTTAATTGCTAATGCTAAGTCATTGTCTAAATCCCTGGCTATGTACCCTATAACTTCACAACCTAATTCGATTTGCTTCTAGTCTATGGATTAAACAGCCATCAAATGAACATGTAATATCGTTTCAGTTTTGTCATATTCTAGACTGGTAAGGTTCTTATATATGTGTATATACACATAAAGCTATGCTATATGTAATCATAAGTTAGAGAAACATATTTGGCTTTTCCTCTTGCTCTCTGTTGTGTCTTCTTCTTCGCATTTCCTCTATAATAAACCCTAAAGAGAAACGAAACAGAGAAACCTCTAAAGCTTTCTAATTTTCTCATGCAATTTTCTTGTCACCCAAACCAAGCTCTAGAAGAAAAAATCTTGTATACAAATCAACCAACATTCATTGTTTTCATAAGGGCCCATAACACATTGTGGTGATAGCTTTGTTTTCATCTTCCAACATTAACACCCACCCAAAATTCTTGATTATCTTTGTTGTTTTTGTATCTTTCCCTTGATAGAAACATATGCAACAACTGGAATAATTCCAATACAGATAAGATCCACACAACACTTTTCTTTCCTTCTCTTCTCTTGTATCTTCTCCTTGTAGTCTCAATGAAGATGCTTAGACTCAGAAAGAAGCAACATCTAGTGTTTTTACTATGTGTGTGGTGTTTGGTGGTGGATTTGAGCAAGGCAGAAACAGAGGAAAGTGAAGGAGGTCCCATGGAGACAACAGAGCAAACTGCTCTCTACTCTACCATTCAAGGTTTTGTCGGTGACTCCTGGAATGGCTCTTATCTTTATCCTGATCCTTGTGGCTGGACTCCTATCCAGGTCCTTTCTCTCATCATTCTTCTTTGATATCATTTCTGTCCTTCCAAGAACAACAAATTATTACCTTATCAAGATTATGATTCTTGAATTCGAAAACCGATCAATATGATTGAACAGCTGAAGTAACTTATCTGTTTATGCCTATAATGTAATCTCAAGCCAGAAGATAGAAAATGAAACTTCTCTACTCACTTTTGTTTGCAACCAGTAATCAAAATTCTTCTGTTCCATTTTGATTTGTAATATCTCAACTTCATGAAACTTCACCAGTGAGTGAGATAATTATTTAAGGTTAGTTTCAGCCTCACAGAATAAGTCACTTCCTTTTTGGTGTAACATAACGTTTTCACTATACGTTTTGAATTTTGATGTTCTTTTGTTTCTCAAGAAATTCCAATTATTTGTTTGTAACTCTGCAGGGTGTGACTTGTGATATGTATGATGATCTTTGGTATGTAACTGCTCTAAGCTTTGGGACTGTGAAAGACAACTCTCTTGCTTGTTCTGAAATCTCAGTGATCAGACCACAACTCTTTGAGCTCAAGCACCTCAAGTCCCTTTCTATTTTCAGCTGCTTCACATCACCTAACCGATATCTAGCATCAATCTCGGATGAGAAGTGGCTGGATCTCTCTAAAAGCTTGGAGAGACTTGAGATCAGATCAAACCCGGGACTGATAGGTGAACTCCCTTCTGTCATCACTAACCTCACCAACCTTCAATCTCTGGTGGTACTAGAAAACCAGTTAACAGGTCCATTGCCAGAGAATTTGGCCAAGTTAACCAGACTGAGACGATTAGTATTGTCTGGAAACCGGTTCATAGGCAGAATACCAGAGGTTTACGGGTTAACCGGATTGTTGATATTGGATCTGAGCCGGAACCTCTTATCTGGGTCGTTGCCCTTAAGCATCGCAGGATTGGATTCTCTGCTGAAACTCGATCTTAGTAACAATTACTTGGAAGGAAAGTTACCTAGAGAGCTAGAGTCCTTAAAGAATCTCACTCTTTTGGACCTGAGAAACAACAGATTTTCAAGTGGATTGACTAAAGAGATCCAAGAGATGAGTTCTTTGGTAGAACTGGTTCTGTCCAATAATCGCCTCTCTGGGGACTTGACAGGAATAGAGTGGAGAAATCTGAAGAATTTGGTGGTTCTAGATCTCTCCAACACAGGCTTAAAAGGGGAGATTCCTGGTTCAATCTTGGAGCTCAAGAAACTGAGGTTTTTGGGTTTGAGCAACAACAATCTCGGAGGCAAACTAATTCCACAAATCGAAACCGAAATGCCTTGTCTCAGTGCGCTCTACGTAAACGGAAATAACATCAGTGGAGAGCTTGAGTTCTCAAGAAACTTCTATGAGAAGATGGGAAGGAGACTCGGCGTTTGGGGAAACCCTAATCTGTGTTACCAAGGAGATGAAATCAGTAAGAACTTTCATGATCATGTTCCTTTCGGAGTAAACCAATGCAAGAAAATTAAGGTTCATAAATATTAGAACCCTCGTTTTGAGTCAAAGGGTTTGTGCTTGCAATCACTTGGAGCTTGGAAAGTTACATAGTGTGGTCTTTTTAATTATGCATTTATGCAACTCTACAGCAAACCTTAAGAACAAATTATAATATCTCTAGCTTTATTCTTTCTTTCTTTATGTAATAGTTGTATGATTGTATCTTCCAGCAGAACCGGCTCTCAAAATATATGGACTACAAAAACAAAATTTTCTATTGAACAGAATAGTTTCGGATCCCTCACCACATTGGTCTTAGTAATGAACTTATCTATTGCAAAATTTCCACAATAATTGGCCTTGAAAATACTTATTATGTGAGATCGAGTGAGAACTTGCCCTGCTTTCGAAGATCAAACATAATGTGAATAAAACAAGGATACTTATTATTTTTCTCATACTAAAAAGTATTCACATATCTAACAGGTATAAGAATTATCTTTTTGTATATAAAAATTATCTTTTAGTACTATTATATAAAGAAGAGTTTCAACTTATAGAAGTGTATGACTTTTTGCGACATGTCTAAACGTGGGAGGTATGTTGGCATTTTGTAAAATACAGAAAAAGTCTAATTTAAAAAGGGTGATCCGTGAAGAAGTCCGATATTAGATACAGAAATCAGGTGGATATCCAAATCAAAACTGGAATTAATGAAAGAAATATGTGTACATGAAAAGCCAAAAGTTATCAAATATAAGTGTATAACTGCTGAGTCAACCCTCCAAGCTACTTTTTTCTCTTAATTTCTTAAAATACCTTCTCACGCAAAAGATTGAGTTGGTATACATTGTTTTTACGTGTTTCCTGCATGAATTTTCAGTATCTTTCATCTAGGATATACAAGTAGTACACGTGTTAAGAGCACTTTATACACAGTTAATTACATAATTTATATATATGGGTTTAATAACACAAATTTAATTTCGAATCATGATTATCTTATACCATATATGTTTCTTTTTTTGTTCAAAATATTATAATATCTTATTATATAGTTCTAGTCCTTTTACTATACGTGTATACTATTTTGGTGCTGCTTTTAGTCTTGTATAGTGTGTCATCTTATATACTTTTGTTTTTAAACTCTCTTAAAATTTCAGCTCTTTTATATATTTTTTTAGTTTTTGTAAGGATTTTATATATTAGTTTTTATTTGCCAACTCTACTGTTTATAGAATTGTCGTAGGGTGATATGATATCTAATCTTCTTTCTGCCGGAAAATATAACTTTGTGTTCAAAAAGCTCAAGTACAATATTTGGATTCGAAAGCTGATCACTATTCCTACATCTTGTGATAATTACTGTCGAAAGTTGAATATACAGAAAAAGAAAAAAACAAAAGATAGGTAGAGAGTGACGATGTCCATATAACCAATAAACGTCAACGAAGTTGTACAATATATATATATATATATATATATATATATATAATATGAAATCTTGAAAAACGACCATCCCATCAAACCCAAGATACTCATTTCCTAAGTATAAAATGGACTTTCTATTAGAAAAATACAAATAAGAAAAGAAAAGAAGATAAAAGTCGAAGGCGGCGACTAAAACAACGAGAAAAATAAAAACTCACCCTTTGAAAACTTTAGAATTAATAAATAATACGGAAAATTCAAAGTCTCAATAACGTAGGCTTCACTCCTCTTTCACCATTCCACCCTATCCCCGATATTTCCCCCTTATTTCCGCCACACTTATTTCCCATCAAGTCCACACAACACACACATGTTATAAATACACACAAACACATTCTCCATTTCCTTCATTTATACTTATAAAAGAGTTAAGTGAAATTTTAGAAAAGAAACACTTAATTACTACCAAATGGCTTTGTGTCGTACGATGATGGTTCTGCTTTGTCTTGTTCTGTTTCTGGCGGCGAGTGATTCTTGTGCAACGACCACAAGAATCGTAGCCACGACGGAGATGAAGAATAGGAAGAGCTTAAGGTTTAAAAACAACCATATTTTTGGTTACTTACCTAAAGGCGTTCCCATTCCTCCTTCTGCTCCTTCTAAGAGACACAACTCTTTTGTTGACTCTCTTCCTCATTGATTTTATTTACATTTTTTTATTCATGTATTTTTTTTGTTGTAGATCAGAACATAGAATATACTCTTTATGTATATTTGCATTCGATTTATAAATACTATTGAATTTTTTCTATGTTTATGGACAACTATATGTTTATGGTCATGAATCATATAGGTGTAAAATCGATCCCGAGTTATCCAAAAATGGTTACGAATTATGACGGCCATATAAAGATCAAGAAATTGACTAAGCTTAATAGCCTTTATGGAGTTTGTACTTCTAATCAAGAATCTTCCACAGACATTACACATCATACGCTAATCAAACATATGTTAGTATTAATCCTCTCAAGTTCTTAAAAATGTATTCATATTCGTAACAACTTTATCTTTGATTAGTCGCCTTAATTACAACTTTTGTTTTTTATACAAAAGTAACAAAAAATTGTGGTTTAAAAAGTGAGTAAACGTTGCAACTTATAATTTGTAACATAACATATATGTTATGCACGTTTCCTGGTGAATAAGTATCTCCTTGGAATGGCAGACACATTGGAAAGCTTGATATTTCAGGAGACTAAGGCTCAGAAAGCAGAAGACGTAGGGATTCTGATTTGTACAGCTAGGAACTCAACACTGGAGATACTGATCGCATGGCTTGTGTGCAGTTTTCGCATGCTTGACAACCCACAACCATTGGACTCGCTAGCGAAACTGTGATGCATACAACGGTGCCTTTAGTGTGCGCTCTGCCTCACATATGCCCGAACCACATCCACCATCATTTCCCTTCGCATAGCTCTCGCCGTCTTTGGAGCAGGGTTCACTGATGTCATTGGTGGAACAACAACTTTCGGATGCTGTCCATTTGATTAATTTAGTTGATGATAGTTTAATTCTGATAAGTGGATATGATTTTGGAAACTTGGGGATGTATGACTTGGCTGAAGTCCATGACTTGGTCAGCAAAGTCACGACTACCTTGAAAGAGTTGGCTTTTGCAGAGGAAGAGGAAGAGTAAGTTGTTCTGTTTCTTTTCTTTTGTTTGTCTGTTTGTTTTTGCAGTTATGTGATGACATTAGTAATTGAATCGAGTGTAAGGAGTTTGTTGTGTGTTACGATCTCTATGTTGCCTAATCTAGTGTTGTGTCAATATTTGTGTTAAGAAGATGATAATCAAAACATAAAGAAATAAAACAAACATATCAGAACAACAAAGTCTGGTTTATCCGTAATTAGGAAAACAGATACCAACAAAAAAAAAGGAGAAGAGAGGGGCATTCCGAGAATTGAACTCGGGACCTCTCGCACCCTAAGCGAGAATCATACCACTAGACCAAATGCCCTTTTTATTCATTCCAAAATCATAAAATTTACTCATACATCTCTCAGTTTACACCACCATGAGTGAAAGGATTGAATCCACTTGTAAACAATTTCTCAAGTGGCCAAAACAAAGGCGTTGGAAGATTCTCCCAATCATACCAATCCCATCCTTCACTCTTGTCCGGTTCCATATTCTTCGGTTCTTGACTCGGATCCACCAACACCGCACGCATCGTAACAGAGACGTAGTGCGATGGCTTCGGTGCTTCCTTGAAGACATTGTTTGTAACAGTCAAAAGCTTCATCTTTTCAATCTTTAGACCCGTTTCCTCCATTACTTCTCTCGCTGCACATTCTTCAAAGCTCTCACCTGCTTAGAGAAACAAATATCAGCTTTAACTGCAGTAGTAATCAAGATTTGGGAGAAATCAAAAGAGAAAGGAGAGAGACCGAATTCGAGGTGGCCGCCGGGAAGAGCGAAGGTGGAGTGGCCGATTGAGGAGCGTCGGCGACCTAACAAGATTGAGTTTCCGTTGAGAATGAAAACTACGACGGCGACTCTTGGTATCGCTTCTCCTGTCATCATTATTGTCGAACACAGTGAAACCCTTTCTTGTCGTGTTTTTATTTTATTTTATTTTGTTGACTTATTTGAGTTGAACGGTGTCGTATTGCCTCACCAATTATATGTTTTTTTTTTTCTGTTTTTTGACATCTCACCATTTATATGTTTATGTTCCACAGAAACGAATACTTTCGGCGAGATTAACAATTCAACATATGGAGCCCATGTCACACTACATTTCTTTTGCCTGTATAAAGTCATTTATTCATCAAAAAAACAATAAAATAATAAGAAGCAAAATTATAACAAATCGTTCTCCCATTTTTCTCTATCGTTATTATCTTTCCGCGGGTATATTTATTTTCACTTATCTCCAATAATATTTCCACCATAAATACAGGTAAATAAAGGTAACACTTTATAACACGTTATCAGCACGATAAGCATTTATAATTTTAACTTTTATATGTATACTATAATACCTTATAATGGACGGCTTTGCCGCCTGATTATTTATTGGGCGAATTGCTAAAAATAGACTCAAAATTGAATTTGAATGCAAAACTAGATCCCAAATTCCAGAATTACCGATGGTTGTAGACTTCATACGAGAAGTCTACCAATAGTCAATGTTTCGGAATTTTGGTCAAATGTAAAACTAACCTCTTTTTCACGCAGACTTCTCAGATGAAGTCTCGATAAATAGTCTTCGTTCCGGTCAATTGCAAAACTAACCGCCTTTTTTCGCAGACTTCACAGAAGAAGTCTTTGTACAAAGTCAGACTTAACGGTCAATTGCAAAACTAGACCCCTTGTAACCAGACTTCGACGGTGAAGTCTAAACACCGTTTTTTGTTTTCAAAGGAGAACTTCAGACTTCATCGTGGTTCAATCGTGAAGTCTGAGACCCAAAAAGTCAATTGCAAAACTAACCCCCAGTTGACTATTGAGACTTCACCCATGAAGTCTGCCTTCTGGAAAATCGGAGAAAATGAAGCAAAAATTACCAAGATTTCGGTGAGCTTGTGTTTAGCTTCTTAAACGGCCAAGAACTGATCACGCCAACAATACCCAAGCAACCCAAGCGTTATTATGCTCGAATCTTAGTTAAATCGCAAGATATATGGATGGTAAATATTGAAAACGATATTATAGAGTTAAATGGTTGAAATGAGAGAGGAGATCGACAAAAATGGAGCTTTTAACTCAATTTTAAAGCATTAACATCACTTAATTCGGTTGTTTGAAGCATTGAGAGCTCAATTTTGTTTGGTAAGTGTGGTTGGGAACTATTGAAGACGATGGCATTTTCGTTATTACGTGAGAATCTTTGGGTTATATATTTTCAAAACCGCTACCAGACTTCACAGGAGAAGTCTGCGCTATGTATTTTTGTGAAAAAAGAAGCGATGAGGGGTATTTTAAGGCATTTTGAAAAGAAAAGGAAGAAGGGTCTAGTTTTGGAATTGACTTCAAATAAGGGTCTAGTTTAGCAAGAAGCCCTTATTTATTTTTCTGTTCATGGTCGGCTCTGCCGCCTTACTGTTTATTTACTGTTTTAATATGGTGACTCCGTCACCATAATTATTTCTCAATGGTCGGTTTTACCGCCTGAAAAATTATTTACTTGTTCATTCATATTCATGGTCGGCTTGCCGCCTTAATAATTTATTGTTTTTTAATATGGTATTTCTGTCATCATAAATTATGCTGTTAAATCTCTGTTTATTTTATTATGACTAATTCTATCACATATGTTAATAAAATTATATTTGAACTGATAAATATTTTCTTATTAATTTTCAATAAATTTTCAGATTAATTATTTTAGAACCGTTATTCCAACGAATATATTTATAAAATAACATAAAATTTTAATCATTTTTCAACTTTTCCAACGGTTATATAACGGCTAGTGAATAGTTTTTACAATCTATAAATATACTCTTTTTCATTCATCCTTTCACACAAAATTTCATCTTATCTCAAATTACTCTCAAAGATTTTTCAAGATTTCGAAAGAAGAATTTTCAAGATTTCAAGAAATATGCCTCGACTTTTATTTCTTTTAAGTGTAATTTTTATTATTATTTCTATTTATGGAATTTTCGTTGGAGAATATACTCCCGGAGAATTTATCATAAATATTGTTTAATATTTTATGTAATTATATTTCTTGTAATTGCGCTTTTTATATAAAGGCGTTTTATGTGTGTTTTTAAATAAGTTTAATAAAATCCTAATGATGTTATGAATAATAATAATAATAATATGAAATTACAAATATCTTATTTAAATATTTTGATTAATAAATTTGTTAATTTATGTTTACAGTTATAATGTTCAAACTTGGTAAAACTCGAGATGGTTGCCCTTGATATTTCCGGAAGAAATTATTATGACATGGCAGTAGCCAGCAAAAAGACATCTTAAAGGAAAAAGACTCCTCGATACCATCGATGAATCGATAAAAACGACATCGGAGGAGGAAAAGGCACAAGCCATGATATTTTTTATGCCACCACATTCATGATGGTTTAAAAGATGAATACATCACAAAAGAAGATCGTGCAGATCTTTGGAAATCGCTCAAAGAGAGGTTTGATCACCAAAAATATGTGATCTTACCTAAAGCCAAACATGAGTGGCTAAATTTTCGGTTTCAGGATTACAAAAGTGTAAGCCAATATAATTCGCTTTGTTCGGAATCACTTCCAGGATGGCGTTGTGTGGAGAAAAAATAGAAGAATATGATATGATCGAGAAAAACTCTCCAACGTTCCATCCAGGAAACGTAATTCTGCAACAACAATACCGGGCAAAAGGGTACACTCTTTACTCGGAGCTGATGCAAACTCTGCTAGTTGCAGAGCCAAAATAATGAGCTTGTTGTGTGCTAAACCATCAGACTCGTCCAACTGGATCTGCTCATTCCCCGAAGTGAATGTTGCAACAACCAACTACAATAATTTGCAAAGACATGGCACGGTAGAGGCCGTGGTCGTGGTCGTGGACGAGGACGAGGACGTGGACAAGGCCAAGGAAGAGGATTCTCCAAATGATATTAATTCCAGAAGAATTAATAAAAATTCTCAGAAAAAACAAAGTTGGCGGTACAACAAACAAACATTTTGAGAATGTTTTCACAGATGTGGAATGAAAGGACATTGGTCCCGTACCTGTCGTACGCCGAAAATTTGGCTGATTTATATCAGCAATCTCTAAAGAGAAAAGAAAGAGATGGTGAAACCAACTTTGTCTCTGATGAAGCCGGACCCTCTTTCCATGGATTAAATGATGATGCAACATCTCGATGTTTCTGATTTCTTCGTTGGTCCTGAAGAACATCAACGCACATGATGTGGATTAAAGCCACTATCTTTTATTAAAAAAAAAAAAAAAAAAAAATCTATATGCTTTTTCATTTTCTTGAAGTGTGTTGTAAAATATTTTAAATATTTCTTATAATATCAGTGTTTGTTTTGTTTGAGTGTTTATTAATATATCCCTTATGAATATTACAAATACAGATATGTCAAGATCTGAAATTCGGGATAGAGATTTATGTCTGGCAGACAGTGCTACAACGCACACGATACTTAAAGATAAAAATACTTCTCCTCCCTCAAAATAAATATTTCCGCCGGAAGCGTGAATACAATATTTGGAAATGCAAAGATTTTATTGGCTCTGGAAGAGTCAGTTTTCAAATGCAAAGGGGAACAAAATTTGAAATAAATGATGCATTATATTCCCCAAAATTCTCAGAGAAACTTAATAAGTTTTAGAATATCCGCAAAAATGGATATCATTTAGAAACTATGAACAAAAATGGCATTGAATATCTTTACATCACAACAACAATTTCTGGAAGAAAAGTTGTATTAGAGGAATTACGAGCATTATCCTCTGAATAATATTCCACAAAAATAAATATGATTGAATCAATATGATACCGTAAACCCGCAGTTTACTAGTACCTTTTAAAATTTGGCATGAACGACTTGGACATCCAGGTTCAGTCATGATGCGGGAAAATTGTAGAAAATTCTAATGCCATTCATTGAAAAACTAGAAGATTTTTCAATCGGGTGAATTTTCATGTAATGCTTGTTCTCAAGAAAATTAATAACTCGGCCATCGCCAGCCAAAATTAAGAATGAATTTCCTGAATTCTTAGAAAGAATACATGGAGATATATGTGGACCTATCCATCTACCATGCGGGCCATTTCGATATTTTATGGTATTGATTGACGCATCCAGCAGATGGTCACATGTGTATCTATTGACAACACGAAATACAGCTTCGCAAAATTTATTGCTCAAATAATCAGATTGAGAGCACAATTCCCTGATTACGCCATAAAGAAAGTTAGGCTTGATAATGCTGCGTGAATTCACTTCACAAAGCCTTTAATGACTTATTGTATGTCAATGGGAATTGATGTGGAACATCCGGTCCCCAATGTTCATACACAAAATGGCATGGCTGAGTCTTTGATAAAACGGCTGCAATTAATTGCAAGGCCATTGATAATGAGAACAAAACTCCCAATTTCTATATGGGGTCATGCTATTTTGCATGCTGCAAACTTGATCCAAATAAGACCAAGTGCATATAATAAATATTCTCCTTTGCAATTAACATATGGTCAACAGCCAAATGTATCACAATCTCCGTATTTTGGTTGTGCGGTCATGTTCCTATAGCGCCACCACAAAGAACAAAAATGGGGCCACAAAGGAGATTAGGTATATATGTTGGGTATACACTCACCCAAGTATAATTCGGTATCTTGAACCGAAAACTGGTGATATGTTTACGGCTCTTTGCCGATTGTCATTTCAATGAAGATGTATTCCCAGCATTAGGGAGGAATTAAAGAGGTTCCAAAAGATATTACATGGTGCACACAATCTTTGTTGCATCTAGATCCCCCTACAAACCAACGTGAACTCGAAGTTCAGAAAATTGGTGCACTTACAAAAAGTGGCAAATCAGTTACCAGATGCATTCACAGATACAAAAAAGGGTAACAAAAATCATATATATACCTGCTGCCAAATGCTCCAACAAGAATTAATGTTCCTGAAGAACAAATTGATGAGAATAAAGCTAATGAACCCAAAATACAGTTGAAAAGGGGAGACCAATGGGTCGAAAGATAAAAATCCCCGAAAAGAAAAGAAGTTGGGAGAACAAAATGAAAAGGTTCCAGAAGAACCACTTACAAAAAATGTCAAGAAGACATTTATGAAAAGGTTCAAGAAGAACCAGAGAAAGAGAAAAGTCTTGAAGTCGAGTTGATATAGAAAGATGTGAAATTTCTATTAATTATGCCCCAAGATAGAAAAGTATGGGTTAGATATGAAATTGATGATGAGGATGAAACATTCTCCTTTTCTGTATCCAAAGAAATTGATAATGAAAATGAAGATCCAGACCCAAGGTCCGTATCGGAATGCCAAAAAAGCCGCCGATTGGAAGAAATGCAAGAAGCCATGAGAAATGAATTACTCTCCTTTAATAAGAGAAATGTATTTGGACCTGTTGTTATTACACCTAAAGATTGTAATACCGGTTGGATGCAAATGGGTTTTTTATAAAGAAAAAGAAATGAGAATAATGAAGTCAACGATATAAGGCTCGACTGTGGCACAAGGATTTTCTCAACGGACCGGGAATTAATTATGAAGGAAACATATCCCCTGGTTATGGATGCAATCACATTCAGATACTTAATGAGCCTAACGGCATCGAAAAATCTAGAAATTGATCTTATGGATGTTGTGACTGCATACCTATATGGATCACTGGATAGTGACATTTATATGAAAATCCCAGAAGGATTCAAAATCCCAGAAGGAATTAAAAATCCCTGAAGGATCCAAAAAGCTTTGTTCGGTCAAATTACAGCGATCACTATACGGATTAAAACAATCCGGACGCATGTGGTATAATCGCTTAAGCGAATATTTATTGAAAAAGGGATATACCAATAATGCAATATGCCCTTGCGTATTCATTAAGAAATCTCAATTTGGATTTGTGATCATAGCTGTTTATGTTGATGACTTGAACATAATAGGAACTCAAAAGGAAGTTGGTGATGCAAGAACTCATATGAAAGAAGAGTTCGAAATGAAAGACCTTGGAAAGACAAAATTTTGTCTCGGGCTTCAAATAGAAAATTTCCAAAATGGAATATTTGTGCATCAGTCAAATTACACTAGAAGAGTGTTAAAACGCTTTAATATGGATAAAACGAATCCTTTGAGTACTCCGATGGTCAATAGATCACTTAATATTGATAAAGATCCATTTAGACCTTGTGAAGATAACGAAGAAGTATTAGGTCCTGAAGTACCTTATATGAGTGCTATATGTGCAATTATGTATCTTGCAAATTGTACTCGACTAGATATAGCATTTGCTACTAATCTGCTTGCAAGATATAGTTTATGTCCAACGCGAAGACATTGGAACGGAATTAAACATATTTTCCGTTATCTTCAAGGAACAATTGATTTAGGGTTATTCTATGCTCGAAACTCTGATCTTGGTCTAGTTGGATATGCAGATGCAGGATATTTATCAGATCCGCATAAAGCTCGATCGCAAACTGGATATGTTTTTACAATGGGAGGTACTGCGATCTCATGGCGTTCTCAGAAGCAAACATTTTTTGCTACTTCTTCAAATCATGCTGAAATTATTGCGCTTCACGAAGCATGTAGAGAATGTGTATGGCTGAGGTCCATGACACATCACATACAAGAAGCCGCCGGAATAATCAACAACAAAAGACCAACAATCATGTATGAAAATAACGCTGCATGTGTTGCCCAGACAAAAGAAGGTTATATTAAGAGCGACAGAACAAAACACATCCCGCCAAGATGTTTCTCATACACTCAAAAGCTCGAGAAAAATCAAGAAGTGGATATCCGATACATTCGCTCAAGTGACAACACAACAGACTTATTTACCAAGGCGCTTCCTACCAAAACATTCAAGAAACATATTCAAAACATAGAAATGCGTCATCTACGTGATCTATAAAAGGGACTGCACTCTTTTTCCCTTATCATGGTTTTTATCCCACTGGGTTTTTCCATGACAAGGTTTTTGATGAGGCAGTACAAGATACACGTTATGAGGAATAAATGGTGGTAATCATTTGAGGGGGAGTTTTATATGCAACAGAAAATATGACGCAAGAAGATACAATGACATTGGTCTCTAAGGGGGAGTGTTATAAAAGTCAATATCTTCTAGAGAAACGAATATTTTCGGCGAGATTAACAATTCAACATATGGAGCCCATGTCACAATACATCTCTTTTGCCTATATAAAGAGTCATTTATTCATCTTTACGAAGAAAACAATCAAATAAGAAACAAAATTATAACAAATCGTTCTCCCCTTCTCTCTATCGTTATTATCTTTCCGCGGGTATATTTATTTTCACTTATCTCCAATAATATATCCACCATAAATACATGTAAATAAATGTAACACTTTATAACAGTTTATACTTTATATACAAGTATTTTTGCTGCGTTTCCATTTGGACTTTTTCAGTAAATCTATTGATAATAACAAATAAAACAAGCTGTGTCTTTTTTTAATATATGATTTCTCTTACAATATCTATGCTTATAATCTTTTTGAAAATTATTTTAGAAAAAGAATTATCCTAATAATTATACATCTGTATCATTTTCTAATAAGATAATGCCATAAAAAATCTTCATGTGATCGATTCCCAATTTAAACCGTCAATTTTTTATATTTCTAGTTAAAATGTTTAATTTTTGAACTTTACCAGAAAAACTTTCAACTATTCATATTTGTGTCCCCATTTAAATGACTAACAGTCAACGAAAAATAGTAAATGATCGTTAATGACATGTTTTGTCGTTACTTATTTACTTTATTTTTTGTTTATTCTACTTTATTTTTTTAATACTAACGGTAAAAACATATCATTAACAACTGTTTTGTTATTGGATGTGGTAAATTAATAATTCGTATATATACAGTTTTGTTATAATTAATAAAAATAATAATAATTAACGACGGATAACTTTTCATCAAATTTTTGTTACATATAAAAATATATTTTTAATTTTATTTTACATAGATTTATTGGAACCGTATGGCCGTACCCAACTCTTGCAAAGTGTGAGTCATAAAAAAAAACTGTTATGTGTTTGGAAATGTAGTCCCGACGGTTACCTCTTATACCACGTTTATTTTTTTTTGTTACGGATGGACAGTGCCTATGCTTACAGAGATCTAAGGCGAATTATAAATAATGAAATCTTTATTTTTTCTGTTTTTTTAAAAGTTTTTATTTTTTATTTTGTTCGAACATGTGTTTATTTCCTAATTTTTACTTATCACGAAAAAAATTATTTTTTTAAAACAATTATGATTTTAACGAAGCATAACAATCTTTATAGCTAGTTCATGTTTTCACAAATTTATAATGCAACTATATGACATCCTTTATGTAACAAAATGAAAAATTTCCATATTACCATGTATATGTAAGATTAATGATATCTGGTTAAAAAGTAATTAAAAAACATAGAGTGTTTTTTTAAAAAAAAAATATTCAAATTATTTATTATTAAACTTAAAATTTCATCATACAATTTTCTTCGTATGATTAAAAAGATAAAAAAATATTTAACTTAAAGATTTAATTTATATATAATTGTGGCATAAGGTAAATGCCATTTTGATAATACATTAAACACAATTCTCATTAGAGATAGATAACAACACTTTTAATATGTTAATAAATTTTATCAACATATCAAATAGACAAATACTAATACAGTAATTAAAAATGTGGGGTCCCAAAATTTGGTTAATTTTGAAGGGGCTAGAGACATCTGCCTCTTTTTTTCCTTCATAGGCACAGCTTTGCGGACGGATCGTAACAATGTCTTCCAAATTATCAGAAGTTTTCTTCATCTTTTTTGTTTTATAAAAAACCTCTTTGTTTTTTTTTTCAAACTATCACCAGATTTTTTATAATTAAATAAATCATACCTGCATCGACATGCCTATCATGCCTAGTTTTTTTAAGTTACGGCCCAAAAAATAATTTTTTTTTTTCTAGACTGTAAATTTTAACATTACTACCAATAAAAGATGCACTAAGCTACAATGACAAAAGAAGTTACTTCTTCATAAAAAAAATCAAGTTTATTAATATCAAGTTTTGATTTTACAAAAAAAAAAAAGTGATATCAAGATTTTGTTTTGTTGTTTTAAAAAAAGAGAGTAAAAGTTAAAGATTGGAAAGAAAGAAGAATAGGCTCCATAATTTTACGGGTAAAAGAACTAGCACCACAAATTTAACTGCGCCATAATTTACTACGTTGACCACCATAATTAGTAATTCCCATACCTAAACAAACGTACCATAAATCAATCATTGAAATATTTAACTTTGTCCAGTACAATTAACACTCCTATTCTTCAATCATTCACTCTGTTTCATCGATACAATGACGGACACGACAGACGATATCGCCGAGGAAATCTCATTCCAAAGCTTCGAAGATGACTGCAAGTTGCTCGGCAGTCTCTTCCATGACGTTTTACAAAGGGAAGTCGGCAACTCATTCATGGAAAAGATCGAACGCATTCGGATTCTTGCTCAGGTTCTGTGTTATGTCTATTCTTTTCGATAAGCTCCAACAAATTATCTATTACTTGTTCCCTTTTTATCTGTGTATAGATCATTGCTAGGAATCTCACATTGTAGTAATAAGAGATATGTATTAGTCGAACTTACCGAAATAAAAAGGGATGATACTACACTATATAATATATAGTTTATTTTTTTCTGTGGTTTTAAACGTTTCAGAGTGCGTTAAATTTGCGTTTGGCTGGTATTGAGGACACTGCAAATCTTTTGGAGAAGCAATTGACTAGTGAAATATCCAAAATGCCTCTAGAGGAAGCCTTAACATTGGCTCGGACATTCACTCATTCTCTTAACTTGATGGGCATTGCAGACACTCATCACAGGTCATGATTTTAAATGCATGTCACACATCACAAGTGACATACATGCATATATACTGGATTCTAAATATATATACATTTTTCTTTTGTTTTTTGCAGAATGCATAAAGTCCATAACGTTACAAAACTTGCAAGATCTTGTGATAATATATTCAGCCAGCTATTGCAAAGTGGAATTTCTCCAGATGAGCTTTACAAAACTGTTTGCAAACAGGTCTAGCAACTTCATTTTTGTATCGCCTTAAAAAAATGGTTTCGATATGTTTTGAACACAATCTAAGTGTCGTTTTCTTGATTGGTTACTACGGTTTTATCGCGCTTTAGGAGGTGGAAATTGTTCTTACTGCTCATCCTACTCAAATTAATCGACGAACCTTGCAATACAAGCATGTTAGAATTGCTGTAAGTTTCTAATGATGTTGACATATATGATTATGCTTCTATCTTTAATTTCACTTGAGAGTTGAAATTATATGCTTCTTGCAGCATCTTCTAGAATATAACACCAGATCAGATCTCAGCCTTGAAGATCATGAAACGCTCATTGAAGATTTGGTACACTCCATCTCAAAATCTTCCATATAAATTTTTATCAGCTGAAATAGCAATAACTAATAAACTAAGAGTTAATTATAAAAGGTTAGAGAGATAACTTCACTATGGCAAACTGATGAGCTTAGACGTCAGAAGCCTACTCCAGTTGATGAAGCTAGAGCTGGTATGTTAATTTTAATTTGTGAAGTTGAGAAAATTAACATTTAACATACTGTTTTTTTATTTATTTATTACTTATTAATTCATTAGGTCTAAACATTGTTGAGCAATCCCTTTGGAAAGCTGTACCACATTACCTGCGTCGTGTCAGCAATTCTTTGAAGAAGGTAATATTTTACTTACATTTATAGAATATGTTAAGAAAATTTTGAATAACTATTAAATTAGTTTAACTTTTAGACAATATTGATATTTTTTATTTCTTTGTTTAGTTCACAGGGAAACCACTTCCATTAACATGTACTCCTATAAAATTTGGTTCTTGGATGGGTGGTGATAGAGATGGAAACCCAAATGTCACAGCAAAGGTTAGCCTTCTTGATATTTACTGTTTAATGTTGAGTTTGAACCCTTACATATTTAAATAGTTACTTAGCTCATGTTCTGTATATAACTTTATTTCACCTCTTAGTTCTAATATGGGATTCTTAACATTTATTTTTCCATGAAAATCAACGAATTATTTTTGCTTTAACACTAACATCAACAAATATGGATGTCACATATTCTCTAGAAAACACAAATTGAATGTTGTGATATAATTTTTTTCAGGTGACGAAAGAAGTATCTCTCTTGTCTAGATGGATGGCTATCGATTTGTACATAAGAGAAATCGATAGCTTAAGATTTGAATTGTCTACGGATCGATGCAGTGACAGGTTTTCAAGATTAGCAGATGAAATTCTTGAAAAGGGTATATATATGCTTTTATTTTTATTATATCTTTAAATTTTCCTTTCATAATTTTTACCCTCTAAAATCTTAAAAGTTGATGTTTTCTCCATTTAGAAAGTTTTGAACAAGATTATGAGAGAGGCCAATCAAATTTCTCAAACCAACAAAGTTCATCCCTGCCGACACAACTTCCAGCTAGAGCTCACCTTCCTTCTTGCATTGGTAAATATTTCAACATAACACGTGCATGTAGTGGCATTGTGGTATTGGTTCTAGCTAGATCCAAAGACGTAAATTACTTACAAACCTAACTTCAATTTCACTGTACATGTAAAACATTGTGCCAAGATTACTTGGTCACTCTAAGCTTCAAATGGTGTGTTTTCACGCATGCATGTTTTTTTTCTATCTCATCTCATTGCAGAATTTGGTGGATCACGACATGCCACTTTTGAAATTAATACGACAACAGATTATATGCCACCCAATCTTCAGGTAAAACAAAGCCTTTAAACATGATACATATTTTGAGAATTGCTCCATTCTTGTCAAGTCTTTTGACATTTGATTTTCTTTAAATAGAAGCAGAATGGACAAGGCTTTCCGAAAACAGACGATGGTTCAAAAACAGGTCTTACTTCGCGAGGTTCTTTCTCATCTACCTCTCAACTTCTTTTCCAGAGGAAACTATTTGAGGAATCTCAGGTCGGGAAGACCAGCTTCCAAAAGCTTTTAGAACCACCTCCACTTAAACAAGCTGGAAGTGCTCCTTATCGTATTGTTCTTGGAGAAGTAAAAGAAAAGGTAAATATCCGAAGCTATTTAATCAATGTAATGGCTAGGTGTTACAAAATTTGGACCGTTTTTAAGTGAAATATATATATATATATATATATGCTCTAACTAATATTCAAATCTAATATTATGATTTGTGCATCATAGCTTGTGAAGACAAGAAGACTTCTTGAACTTCTAATTGAGGGTCTTCCTTGTGAGTATGACCCTTTAAACTCCTATGAAACATCAGATCAACTTCTGGAACCATTGCTCCTTTGCTACGAATCTCTGGTACTAATCTTAATTCCATGTAAAAATGGAAAAAAAACAAATCTTTGATATATATGATTATTCATTTTCTCAGCAATCATCTGGTGCTAGTGTACTAGCTGATGGACGACTTGCTGATCTGATCCGTAGAGTTGCTACCTTCGGAATGGTTTTGGTGAAACTTGATTTACGCCAGGTAAGAGGAAGGGTTTCAATATTCTTACTCAGAAATATATATATATATATATATATGTGTGTGTGTGTGTGATTTCATATATTACTAGGAATCTGCAAGGCATTCTGAAGCTTTGGATGCAATTACAACATACTTGGATATGGGTACTTATAGTGAATGGGACGAAGAGAAAAAACTAGATTTTTTGACAAGAGAACTTAAAGGGAAACGACCTTTTGTTCCTCCATCGATTGAGGTTAGAATGCAATATCTATTGTGTATAGTGCAAGGAATAACAATATGATGATATGGAAGTGATCTCTAGATTATTTCTCCATGTCTTGTTACACGGAACATTTCCTAGGAACGAAAATTGTAGGAAAAACGGTAGAAAATAACTTTTTCCTAGGTTATTGGCTGTAGGAAATTGATCATTTTCTTATAGTGTTCCTATTGTTAATTTTTTTCGATTTATATATATCTTTTCTATTTATGTAGGTTGGTCCTGACGTTAAAGAAGTATTAGACACATTTAGAGTCGCTGCTGAGCTTGGAAGTGAATCGCTTGGAGCTTATGTTATATCTATGGCTTCAAATGTATGATTTCTCTAAAGTCAAATGTATTTATAAGTTATGCGTGACGAATTTGCAGATATTCATCCACAAAGAGAACAATGACGACGTTGGTTTGTTTTCTACTTGTAGGCAAGTGATGTCCTTGCTGTGGAGCTTCTACAAAAAGATGCTCGACTTGCTGTCACTAGCGAACATGGAAAACCATGTCCCGGTGGAACGTGAGTTCAAAATATATTACATTGTATCATATTATTTGTAAACAGTCACATTATAATGATATATATGCATGAGTAACATCTTGAGTTGCATGAAAATCTCTTTTAGTACTATATATGATCTATTTGTTTGGATAGGCTACGAGTGGTTCCTCTTTTTGAAACGGTGAATGATTTAAGAGCTGCTGGTCCTTCGATAAGGAAATTGCTCTCAATCGATTGGTATAGGGAGCACATCCAAAAGAACCACAACGGTCACCAAGAGGTGCATTACGAGTAATTTCAAACATTTTAACTTCGAAGGGAGCCTCTAAAAATATTACTCGTAGGTGATGGTTGGATACTCTGATTCGGGGAAAGATGCTGGACGTTTTACTGCAGCATGGGAACTCTACAAAGCTCAAGAAAATGTTGTGGCTGCTTGCAATGAATTTGGAATTAAAGTCACATTGTTCCATGGACGAGGAGGAAGCATTGGTCGTGGTGGTGGTCCAACCTATCTCGCTATACAGTCCCAACCACCAGGCTCTGTAATGGTCAGTTTATAACTATTACTTGATACATCATTTAAAAAAAATATGATACTTGTACTAGTTTGTATTAGTGTCACCGCTATGTTCAAATTCGACGATAATAACTGATTAAATTGGTTTGGCCAGGGCTCCTTGCGTTCGACTGAGCAAGGTGAAATGGTTCAAGCCAAGTTTGGGATACCACAAACAGCTGTTAGACAACTAGAGATATATACAACCGCGGTTCTACTCGCTACCTTAAAGCCTCCACAGCCTCCTCGAGAGGAAAAATGGCGAAACCTAATGGAAGAAATCTCTAAAATCAGTTGCCAAAGCTATAGAAGCACAGTGTATGAAAACCCAGAGTTCCTATCTTATTTTAATGAGGCAACACCGCAAGCTGAGCTCGGTCATCTCAATATAGGAAGTCGACCAACGCGAAGAAAGAGCTCTAGTGGCATAGGACATCTTCGAGCTATCCCTTGGGTCTTTGCTTGGACTCAAACAAGGTTTGTTCTTCCAGCTTGGCTTGGCGTAGGGGCTGGCTTAAAAGGAGTCTCTGAAAAGGGTCACGATGATGAACTTCAAGAGATGTACAAAGAATGGCCGTTCTTTCAGTCGACCATTGATCTTATAGAGATGGTGTTAGCTAAAGCAGACATCCCCATAACCAAACACTACGACGAACAACTTGTTTCTGAGGAAAGAAGAGGACTTGGCACTGAGCTAAGAAAGGAACTTGTAACTACTGAGAAGTACGTTCTTGTGATAAGTGGCCATGAGAAACTTTTGGAGAATAATAAGAGCTTGAAGAAACTCATTGAGAGTAGACTTCCGTATCTCAACGCAATGAACATGTTACAAGTTGAAATTCTTAAGAGGCTAAGACGAGATGAAGATAACAATAAGCTTAGGGATGCTTTGCTTATCACAATCAATGGTATCGCTGCAGGAATGAGAAACACTGGTTAACACACTACCACAACACTTGCCTCGGTACCGTGACTTACAAGATATTATATTTTTCATTTTAGCTATGTTGTTGTTGGACCAAGTATTGATGTTGATTTTCAGGTTGCGAAGCACCTTTTCATTTCTAGAACCCACTCTTTTCTAAAGTTCTATTTTGCTACTAATACTACTATTACTCAAACCTGCGCAATGTCCCTAGAAAAAAATGTCATACATTAAATTTCTGATGAATCAAAATTTTGAATTTACTATTAAACAACCAAACATTTCTCTATTACCAGACACTACATTCACACTCACTAGACCAGTTCCAAAGGACAAAATACAAAGTCTTCTTCAAGTTTTCAACCTCTTGCGTTATTTCTTAATCTTAAAACTCAACACCTCTGCGAATTGACGTGAGCATACTGCTTGGTAACCAAAAGAAGAGCAACGGGTCACATACCATTTACCATTCTCTTCATCTCGGCTGATCTCCTTGGATCCGGTTCTTCAATCGCTCTCTCAGTCAGCACGTGCTTAATGCGGCACATTGATCTCCTCACCTATATTGAGATGCAAACAAAGTTGACATTCATAAATAATAGTCTCCCATTGCGATGAAAAACATATTAATATATTGTTTGAGAGATGCATAACCATTCTTCTTCCATATTTCTTCTCATAATATCTATATCAATATGTCAACAACTCAATTGAATTAAGAGTTAAAGCCCGGTTACCTTTGGAATACGTTCAGGGTTAGGAAACTGCATGTTCTGAGCTTGAAGCATCTGACGCTGAGTCATCAACATGTTTTTCTCTTTAAGAAGAACGTACCACAGCTTCTGAAGATCATCCCATGACTTGAGGCGCAGTTCTGAAGCTTTCCAACCTCGACCTACATCCAAAATGTTCGTAAAACCCCATTAACAAAATAATCCCTAAGGAAAAGAAACATGTTTAGAAAATAACCAAGTTAAGAAGAAGACAAACAATTAGCAGACTTCACTACAATCCTAACCTACAGTGAATTACTTTACTTCTTCACTGTACATTCAATGAACAAACCCTCTCACAGAGAGAAGCAACCTCAAAATGAGCTTCAAAATAGATATCAGATTTGATAATAGAGTAAGAGAGAATAAAGGAAGGGAAGGAACCATAGACAACAGGTTTATCTTCGTCCTGGCTTCTGTCGAACTCAAAGAACTCTTCAAGAGGGTTTTTGGGGGTACGAATGGTCGAGGCAGTAGTGGACTCCGATCTAGCCGATGCAGCCGCCAAGAATCTCCTCCCAAAAGTTCGCGTAAGAAACATGGTCCTGTCAGAGGTTCAAGTGTTATGTAATAATAAGATCATCAATAACAATAACCAAAGAATGACTAATTCGCGAGCAAGCTAACATTCTTAAGTTCACTATGAAAATGTTACATCAACAAACGCAAATCGTCAAAAAAGGGTCTAAGATCTTAAATTCTCTGATACTCGTGAAACAACAGATTAAAGAAACTCACTTGTATAAGCAGATCGGACTCTGAGCGAGTATAGTGAAGATTGAACCTTAAGATTTGGGAGCTCTGGAGAGACTCAGACGGAGAGAAGCAAACAGAGGAAGAAGAGAAGGTGAGAGAGCTAGGACGCTGCGTTTTCAGCTTCATTTCAGGCCCAATGGGCTATGAACTTTTTTACTTTAATTCAGTCCAGGTTTTGAGTTTTTATAATTGACTAGATAAAATACCCTAGGCTACGGGAATTTATTTTATATTATTAATTTAAAATACTTTGTTTATTTTTTTTTGTTTTAAACACAAAATATTAAAAACAAATACATGCACATATTATTATTTTTGTTCAAAACATCTTAAAATTAATCTTTCAGGTATTGACTTCTCTAAACAACAAAATCGCCAGTTCAATTTTTCGTTTTTTCTTTATTCAATCTCTCTGCAAAATTTATTTTTTTTGAACTCAACCTTCTCTTTTCTTCTTCTCTTGAGCTTAAGTCAACTTAAAATATTTTCTTATGCTTAATCGAAATCATATATGAAAATTTCTTTCCAAAATCATATTTCCACCACTCCCTCTTACAATAACTTTATCAAAAAGTTACCAAAATAATATTTTCTTTGGAGCAAGAAACTCCAAAACCTTGGTATTTATTACAACAATATCGCCAGTTCAATCTCTAGTTAAATATATTTCTCTATTCCTGTGATTTTTTGTCGTATCTCAATTTCTCTGGGAACGATATCTCCAGATTTATCTTAACTCTCTCATCAACTCTACCAACATAAAAATTTGAATCTTTTTTTACAATAACTTTTATGGTCAAATTTTTATTTTTTTGTGAAATAAAATTGTAACAAAATTTGGATCTTTCACATAATCGACTCACATATTGGATCTCACTCGAGCTTGGAAACTTTTGTCGGTCATTAAAATTCTTTAAATTTATTACAACAATCTAGCTGGTGTGATCTTTGAGTCGTTGTTTTTTTTATCTTTGCTAAAAATATTTAGTATTCCAAACATCATATTTGGTCCATTTCCAAAGAGTATCCTCATGAGTTTGAGATCTTTTCAAATCTTGCTTCTCACCAACAATCTCACAGCCGTAGAGTTTCCAACTTTAATATTTGCTTGTAAGAGTTTGAGATACTAATTTTAACTCGAACTAATACTTTCGCGTGATTTCAACAAATTTATGTTCTAAATAGATTCTCCAAAAGAGATAAAAATCCGCTCTATGCTGCATATATTTACAAATAATATATTTTTAATAATTATTTTCAAATATTTGTATTGATTAAATGTTAAATTTGTATATATGATATACATTTTTTAATTTATATGACTTAGTTTGAATTTTAGATACACTCTACTAAAAAAATCGGCTAATAAAATCCAACACACTCTATTATTTTTTTTAAACATCATATAAATCTCAAATCTAGATAACTTATTTTAAATTATATATATATTATAAATTTATATATAACTTATTTTGAATTTTAGATACACTCTATTAAAAAAATTGGCTAATTAAATCCAACACACTCCATTTTTAAAACATCAAATAAATCTTAAATCTAGATAAATAATATTAATAAGCTATATTGTATGAGTTTATATATTACTTATTTTAAATTATATATACATTTTTAATTTATATATGATTTAGTTTAAATTTAAGATACACTCTATTAAAAATCGAGTAATTAAATCCAATACTCTCTATTATACACTTTATTATTATTTTTAAAACATTAGATAAACCTAAAATCTAGATAAATAATATTAATAAGCTATTTGTATTAGTTTATATATAACTTATTTTAAATTATATTAAAATTAGTTGGGTTATTTTAATTAAATATACCCGATTATTGTTTTAAAAATATTAAATTAACTTCGAATCTAACTATTTCAAATATTAAATATTTAATAAAATTATTTTTTACATTGTATAAAATTGGAGAACTAAAAAAGCTGATGTGACAAATGAATTATGATGTGCATTAATTGAAATGTTTTTATTGGTTACTTGTTTTAAATGATGTGTCAGATGGAGAAGGTATGAAAATACTGAGGTGTCAAACAATGAAAAGACTTAGCAACTTTTACTGTATTGATTAATATGAGTCTTTTATAAGAAACATTCAATTTAACATATAAACAAGAAATCACCAAGGGAAAAAAAAAACCAAGAAATCACTACATATATATATATATATATATATATATATATATATATGAAATTAGTTTTTTGTTAATTGATCTAAGATAAAACTATAAATCAATTTCCGATAATCTTTCCTAATAATTTATATGGAAATCTTTTACTATTTTAAAATAATTCCCACACGCGATATTGAGAGAAAATAAAGTTCACAAAATATATATAAAGATACGGTGGTTTAAGAATTTTGGTGTTATCTAAACAAAGAATCTTAATTTTTATTTTAAAAAAAAACAACAAAATTTTATAAGCTACCACTTTTGTAAATGTTCAAATGTACAAGTCTCTCAAATTCTCATCACTCAGAAAATGAACCTCAGCTTCGTTTTATTGCGACAACCTTCAACAACTACCATATATTTTATTTAACTTGTCACTAGTAGCCTCTAATTAAAACCAGATCATAACGTTACATAGTGAATTCTAGATAAAAACATTTGGAAAACTTATGATATTGTTTTGAACTTTGAAAATTCGTATTTGAGAAAAGACGCAGAATTTGAATGGAAAGGGTGGAGATGGGGGCCCAAAGATGAGCTTATTCATATTTTACGATTCTTGGTTTTCTTGTTTTATTCATTTCATCGTTAATGCATTTTTGTTGATTCATGACTAAGTGTTCGGACATACGTTCAGTTTCGATTAGGATATTTTGGATTTATATCTTTGTAATCTATTCGGTATTTTATATTTTTGGGTTGGGTTCAATTTAGATTCGGATCTGTTTCGCATTTATCCAAATACCTTAAAATCAGAAATTTTATATTTAAACCTATCCAAACTATTTGAAAAATACATGTTTAGATATTTTAAAATTTCATATTCTGGTTAAGATCATATATTTCGGTTTGGGTTTGTATTGGGTCTTTAGGTTTGGGTATTATGCTCATGCCTACTAATCATTATGAATACATATATAATTGCAGTAGTTTCCATTTTCATCACGACACATCCATGAAAAAAAACCAGGTCTTGGCTATTATTATGAATCAATTACATAAGAAACACTAATAACATAACTTCTTATAAAATTAGGCACAATCATGTTCTGCTAACAAAAACATGCACTTTTCTGTTTTTGTTAAAAGACATTTTTCCCTCATCCAAGTGTTCTCCACTTCAAAGATCGCATGCTTACTATCACTCGACGCGAAAAGCATCGCCGTGAAAATCCCATCGGTGATTCAGCCATTCGGGTCACCCGGTTTCGATTTTTGAGCATGTTTCAAATACGCCAAAGCTTTTCCGGATATAATCATCTCATTCCACCACTATCAAATACTCAAAATACAAACTTTATTGAACCCATAACGACGCTGTTTAAAGCTTCCACCATCACCGGTGATGTCGTTTCTTGCTCTGGACTCGGATCTCTGCTCTGTGATTCCGTAAGCTTTGTGTCATCATCATACCCGAAGAGAAATTTATTATAGAGAATCGAGAAAATCTCGTTACTGAGCTAATCTACTTTGATACTCGGTTATTGCATATTCCTTGCCGTCGCTCCACCATCATCGACGTTAGTTTGTTTGCTTAAGCTTTTACTTGTTGTGTTATTGTTATTGTTATGGCTCGTAAGCAAAATTTTCCTTTGTCATTTACAGGTTATCTTCATCGATGGCTAAACCATATAGTCCTACTGCAATAGAAAAAACTTAAGTGTGAAGAAGATTGTGAACCAACCAACCAACACTGATTTGTTTCAATTTTTGATAATCTTTTTTGGATTGTGGCGTGAAGGTATGAATTGTGGAAGCAATCTAGATTTTTCAAGGCTGATGCTAAGAGTTCCAAATCCAAGGTGTACGTTTAAATAGGTTGCTTGGGTTCCCTAGTTGTTGTAGTCTTTAGGGTTTAATGCTCTTTATTTCATGTGCGTTTAACTCGGTTGTTTGGTATCTATTGTTCAAATTACAGATGCAAATCAATCTAAAGTAATCAATATGTTTAGTTTTTTTTTTAATAGAGAACAAGAGAATACAAATGTATACAAAATTCATAAACTACCTTTATGATTTCTTCTTCTTCTTGCTTGTTTGAATAAATTGTAGAATGATATAGATTTGCTTGAGCAATCTCCTAAGACAGAATTTCACTCATACATTGGTGTGTGTAGTTTTGTGGACATCTATTTTGTGAACAAATGGGTTGCTTGGGTTCCCTAGTTGTTGTAGTCTTTGGGGTTTAATGCTCTTTATTTCGTGTGCGTTTAACTCGGTTGCTTGGTATCTATTGTTCAAATTACTGATGCAAATCAATCTAATGTAATCAATATGTTTACTTTTTTTTTCAATAGAGAACAAGAGAATTCAAATGTATACAAAATTCATAAACTACCTTGATGATTTTTTCTTCTTCTTACTTGTTTGAATAAATTGTAGAATAATCTAGGTTTGTTTGAGCAATCTCCTAAGACAGAATTTCGCTCATACGTTGGTGTGTATGTAGTTTTGTGGACGTCTATTTTGCAGGATACAATTATTTATCTCTGTATTGACACCATACAAAGATCGTAACAAACTCTACTTTGAGATTCTCAGAAATTATCTAGGAGAAAAAAAAGAAATTAATTGTACGCTCCCTTTATGTTGTGATCTAATTATATAATAGCCCAAGTGGTGCTTCTTAATTGAAGTGGTGTCTAGTCACAATTTTTTGTATAAATGTCTTTTCTCTAAAAGACACATACATACGTAGAGGTGCCTCTTTTTTAAAAGTCACAATACATATCCTTCTAAAAGTTTAACTTAATTAAATTATATAGATTAAATAAAATAAACTCCAACATGTTCCCAATCCTTAGGGTATATTTTTCTTTATTTAGAGCATCATTAACGCGGGCTCTTAAGCAGGGTTCTTAAGTTTTTTTAATAAATCAAAAACACTTATTAAACTAAGAAACAATTCTTAAATAAAAAAAATAAGAAACGGTTCTTACCTAGCACGTGTCAAACTCTCTCTCTTTTTCATTTCTCTCTCTCAATGGTTGCAGCTTCCTTCTCCCATTTTCTCACCATGGAAATTGTTCCTTCTCTGAATCATCGTCATCACCAACAAACCCTAGCTTCGTTTCTCCTCCTCATCCTCTAATTTTCGGTTTCTATTTTGTGGGTTTCTCGGATAATGGAACTTGGATCGATTTTGATGATTGAATTTGACTATTTGAGTTTATGGAGATGCATGGAAGAAAAGGAGATCAAAGAGGCGAACGAGTTTGATTTTCCATATGGTTGCTGATGGATCTTCGTTTCAGAGTTTCAATTACAAGAGAAGGTGTTTCGTTTCACGAGTAGGAACATCTCTGAGCTTAAAGCTAAAGCCAATTGAGAAGTTGGCTCCGATGATTGGAATCGAATGGTAAGCTATTGTCTTTTGTTTTTCTGCTTCAATCTTTCGATTTTGATTCGTTTTGAATTTAGGGATTTTGATTTTGATTCATAGAATTTGAAAATCTCATGTCTTTAGAGAGTTTGATTGTTTAGTTTGATTGGATTCCCGAATTCAGAGAGATCATGCATTCTTGTGGAGCTATTTAGATAAAGTGAAGAGAGAGGAAATGAAATGGCTAAAGTATATCTCTTCTCATTCTGAATCTGCATATTGTTCATACAAATAAGACATTTGATCCGATAGCTTCTCATAAATTAGGTTCTTATGAACCCCTAAAATTTTCTACCATTGTAGGGAAAAAAATCAAGGTTTCTTAACTAAGTTTCTTAACCTAAGTTAATTAATTGAATGGTTGATGTAGTTTGACATTCTATTTTTAACAGAGCTTGGACTCCTCTGCTTCAATGGGAAGTAGAAGATCAAAGAAGAAGCAGATCAAGGTTACCTCTCTGAAGCCATTCAAACTCAGAACTAAGGTATATACTTTGCTTGAGAAAACCTTTCCCGGACAAGATAGAAATAGATTCGTGATTGTTGGTCTATCTCTACCCAGGAACGGGGACGAATGAAAGAAGAAGAATTTGCAAAGAAGCTACAAGAGATGAAATTGGAGGAAGAAAAACTTAGAATCCCCATAGCTCAAGGTCTTCCCTGGACAACTAATGAACCTGAGGTGAGCCCCTTTTCTCTTCATTAACATTCTATCAAACCAGATCAAAACTGTGCTAGACTATGAAGAGCATGCAAAAGGTTGGTTAAACACTCTAATGTTTTCCTCTGTTTTCAGAATTTGGTTAAGCCTCTTGTGAAAGATATAACAATACTAGTAGACTTGAAGCTTCATTCAGACATTCGAGCATTAGAACGTGCATAATTTGATTACTAGGTAAAGGATTTGATTACCATCCTTGTTAGAATTTCAGACAAATCTTGTCCACAGTTGAGAGGTATGCATCTTTCACTTTATCGTTATGACCTGAACTCATCTACACAAGCAGAGTCTTAATTTTCATATATTTTAAGCTATGTTTAGTCATTTCATGCTCTGTCCATGCCGTATAATCTGTCGATATAGCTTTTACTTCTTTGTT
The DNA here is from genome assembly GCA_004349715.1 of Crucihimalaya himalaica. NCBI lineage: Eukaryota > Viridiplantae > Streptophyta > Magnoliopsida > Brassicales > Brassicaceae > Crucihimalaya > Crucihimalaya himalaica. The sequence continues at coordinate 5,389,982 of SMJT01000002.1, forward strand.
TGCTGGCATGTTCTGTGATTTTGAACTACAAGTTCTTTCACTAGAAGATGTTTATTTTTGTTTTGCTCCATTTTTTTTCTCTTTATTGATTGCTTGTTAGTGTTAGTAAATGTTTGATAGTGTTAGGTTATGGTTAGTGATGAATGCTTGTTTTAGTGTTAGATTAGGACTGTAATAAATAGGTTAGATAGATGTCAACTCAAGTTTCTTTTCCTCTTTCTTATCATCTTCTAAACCCATTTCTTTTCCTCTTTCTTATCATCTTCTAAACACATTCTTTCTTCTCTTACCATTCATCTTCTAAACACATTTCATCTTCTCTTTCTCTCTTCTTTGACATTTTGAACAGTCAACAAGATAGTTTTTCCCATAATGTCAAACTCGGCTCATCACAACTCCCTATTTTCAGTACTCAATGTACTGAAGCATCAAGCTTCGGTGAAGACACGCCTGCAGAGTGTAGAGGAAGAAGGAGCTGGAGTACCATAGATGATGTAGTCCTCATCAGTGCCTGGTTAAACACGAGCAAGGATCCTGTGGTAGGCAATGAGCAGAAATCAGGTGCTTTCTGGAAACGTATTGCAGCCCCAAGGTTGCAGGAGGTGAAATGCCAGAGTCAACTCACTGTAAGCAACAGTGGCAGAAGATTAACGACCTTGTTTGCAAGTTTTGTGGATCCTATGAGGCTGCAACAAGAGAGAAAACCAGTGGTCAGAATGAAGAAGATGTTCTAAAACTGGCTCATGAGATCTTCTGCAATGATTATAAGAAGAAATTCAACCTTCACCATGCTTGGCAGGAGCTCCGGAATGACCAGAAATGGTGTGAAGTAGTTACAAGCAAAACTGATGGAAGCTATAAAAGGAGAAGGTGTGAGGATGGTGCACAATCATCAAGCTCTAACACATTTACCAAAGAAGGTGAGCAAAGAACCAACCGTCCTCCTGGTGTTATGGCAGCAAAAAAAGCATCTGGTAAGAGAACTGCAGTAGAGGGGAAGGCTCTGTCCGAGTTTCAGAGCATGTGGTCCATTAAAGAGAAAGATTTAGCAATAAAGGAAAGACTCTCCAAGATGAATCTACTTGAAAGTCTCATTGCCAAAAAGAGCCACTATCTGAGTGTGAAGAAGCTTTAAAGAAGAAGCTTATTGAATACATGTTGGCTAATTAGTGTGAACTAGTTATTAGAAGTTTGTATGTTTCATGTATCTATGTATCTATGTTTCATGTATCTATGTTTCATGTACGATTTTAGTTTAAAAATTCTGTTTAAATTTGTGTTTTTGTATGTTGGTTTTTGTAATCTATGTTTCTAATCTATGTTTTTGTTTAAATTTGTGTAATCTATGTTTCATGTTTAAGTATAATGTTCTGAAACTGATGTCAATGTTTGTGTAATCTATAATTTGTGTAATCTATGTTTCATGCTCCAGTGACCATAATGATGTCAATGATGTCATTTTCTCACTCTTGTTTCACCAAAATTGTTACAACTATGGTTCCGGAGTATTGGCATACAGAAGGAGGACAAAGTGCCACTGGAGCTTTACTTGATCACACCACTGGAGCTTTACTGGAGCATTACAGAAGGAGGACAAAGTACTCAATATGGTTTTGTTATGAACTTTTTCGATTTGTTTTACTTTCAGTTTTGTTTTGCAATGGTGTTTTTATTTGGTTTAATTTCAGTTTTTGGTTTTACGATGGTTTATTTATTATGAGAGTATTAAGGAATGGATGATAGTTTTCCTTTGTTTACTTTTGTGTGACTGTTCTACTTGATCTTCGGATCTTATGATTCCTCTGTTCGATTTGGACATTGTGTAGCCAACAACAAGTTCATAGGCTCTGGTTTTTGAAATCTAAATCTTTTGGTTATATGTGGTGTTTTGATGTTTCAGGAATTCAACATTGAGAAGTTGCAGCTAGTTGAAGCAGAGAAGAAGAAGATTAGACAAGAGTACGAGAAGAAGGAGAAACAGGTCGATGTTAGAAAGAAGATGTGAGTTGACTTTGTCTTGAGATCTGATTTATGTGTTCCTCTTTGCTTTAGATCTTGTTTCTTATAGAGAGATAGATATAATGGTTATGTCTTGATTTAGGTCACTTGTTAAATATATGAGTTTGCTTTGTTTTTTATCACCAATAAAACATAATTATCAAAAAAAAAAAAAAATTCAAGAACCCCTAATGAGGTTATACCATTGGAGCCCAAAAAACAAAGGTTTCTTAACACAAGTTCTTAACTAAAATTATATAATTAAATATTACTTAAGAACCCCTAATGGGGTTCTACCATTGATGATGCTCTTAGATTTTTCTTGTAAAATTTCTATAACAATTTCTCTAAAAGTTGTTTGGTGTGAATTTTGTGGGATTGTACGTAGTTATACCGTTTGATAGCCTTTCTCCACGCAATCAAATTTTTTGAACTCTTTTTGTTTTAGAAGTTTATTTCTTTTTAGTTTTTGTTATATTTTAAAAAGAAATCTCTGCAATTGATTGGTAAAGACTTTAAATTAAAGGGTTTACTATAAAAATTGTTATGGACCCTTACAGTTACGTTCTGTTCTCTCTGTTGTGAATTGACAATTTAAAGACTTATTTTGTTGGACATAAAAAGATAAACAATGACATAAACAACAAGGAGAAGTTAGAGAGTCCAACTTTAAAAATCTTGACAATAAAAATGTCCTAAAGTCAGATTTGGTTAAAAATACTGTCAAAGATATACATTTATGAACAATAGATACGGTCGTCATATTTTACACATCAATCAACCCCTCATACAAAATTTCCTTAAAAAAACTATTGCGGTTAATGAGACTTTGTTTTACAACTTTCCTAAATTTCTCTCTCATCCTCTTTATATAGAGTCAAACTTTATCGAGAAAATTCGGAGACTAAAAAGTCATAGATAAACATGATTGTAATTTGATTTTAAAAAACAACGGATAGATGATACGATAACCGAAGATATATCAAACCTTAAAGGTGAGGGAGGTTCTAAGGTTCTCCAATCCGCTTTTGCGACAACAAAATTTTCAAACAATATAGTCTACAGATTATATTTCAAAGGTTTGATGAGTGATGAAACAGTGACAAGCAAAGAAATGATTGTGAAGATTGGATTTGGGGTCGCGATATGTGACGAGGCAAATAATCTATTGTATGGCATAAATGAATCACTTAATGGTGTCGTGATTAACCACCGCGAAGAAGTAGATATGATAACATTGATAAGAGGATTAAATGAAGCAATTTATTTGGGTGTTAAAAATGTCTTGATTTATTGCGATGACCCTCAAATTTCCCAAATGGTAAGTTTTTTTGTTTTGTTTTGTTGATTATATATTAGGTAAGTTTAATAAGAAAAATGACAATTATTAGAAAAAGTGGTTCTATTTTGAGTTAGATAAAGCAAATGATTGTTTTAGTATTTGAAATCTCATTGGATGTTTAGATTCATCTTTATCTTATAAATTTCTAAAAAGAATTCATATGCGGTACTTTTATTTAGATAAACAAATAATTTCTTATACTTCTAGGAATAGGTATTGGTTTTTTAAATTAATTTTAATTTTAATATTATTCATTATTTGTACTATGAGATTGTACAAATCAAAATATATGCTCATATTGTTATCTCTTACAGTCTCTAACAATACTATATCTTTATACTATTTTTTTATGTATATATAAAATTTTTATCACCTCAAAACCAATTGACACCCTTATTTTTTTATGTCACCAATCATTAGTTGCATTTAGAAATTGGTAGTGTTATTTGGAAATTGTAGTCCCAAACAATTGACTGTCATGAGAAATAGATTAGCCCTCTTTCTTTAGATGTGCTATTAACTAATTTTTGGCTTCTCTTTGAATTAATTTTACGGCAGGTAATTGGTAGACAAATGTCTAAGATTGCCCATCTTGTGGAAGAAGTCCTACGACTTAGAGGAAAAATGATTTATACTAAATTTGGTTTGGTAGCGCGAAATGATGTTAAGTTTGCTTATAGTCTTGCTAGAGATGCAATGATTTCTCAAAGCAGTAGTAGCAGCGTTGTTTTGGAGTCAACACAGAGAAAAAATGTACTATTTGTTTTGAAGAAACCAATGTTGCGCTCATGTTCTTTAATGAAAAATGTCCTCACCGCCATTGTTTTTCGTGTGTAAAACAACATGTGAAAATGAAGCTGCTTAATGGAACATTTCCCACATGCCTTGAATATGGATGCAAGATTGAGCTTAGTCTTGAAAGTTGTGGCAAGTTTTTGACACCAAAGCTGATTGAGTTATGGAAAGGAAAGATCAAAGATGACATAATTCCTGTTGTAGATAAAATTTATTGTCCATATCCAAGTTGCTCAGTGTTGATGTCTAAAAGCGAGCTTTTAAGTGAATCTAAACAATCCAACCTCCAGGCATGTATCAAATGTTGTGGACTATTCTGCATTGACTACAACGTATCTTGGCATTCTAGATTGTCCTGTTATGATTACAAGAAACTTCACCCTAAACCTCTAGTTGAATACTTGAAGTTTAAGTCTTTGGCAAACGACAAAATGTGGCGTCAATGTGCTCAGTGTAGGCACATGATTGAACTTTCTTATGGTTGCAGCCACATGATTTGCAGGTATAAATATATTGAATCTGATTAAGCTACTTTTATATGAATAGTTTTACTTCTCAATGTCTTTCTGTGTTCATTGTGTAGATGTGGATATCAGTTTTGCTACAAATGTGAGATTGAATGGAAGAAGAACCAACAAGAATGTTCTTTCGGTTGTTTGCTTTTTGACGATGATAATGATGATACCGATTATGATGATGATGATGATGACGATGATGATTATGTTGATAATGACGATGACAACGACGAGGATTATGATGATTATGTTGATGATGAGGATGATGATGATGGTGATGATGATGATGATGATGGTGGCGATGATGATGATTGGCGACGATAACCGTGATAGTGATGATGATGGATCAAAATATAGCTCCGAAGCTGGGTTTGGTAGATTTAATTATAGAGATTTTGTGGATCAACATATCCAAATTATGTTGTCCAAAAAAGATTGAAATATGTCAAATGAGCAGAAAGATAAGAGAAAATGAACTATTGAGCAACCTCAGGATGGTTTTTTATTTTGTTTGTAATGTTTTGTAATTGTTATATAAGTTTTATATAACTTGAAGGTAATTTTCGTATTTTGAACTTATAAGCCAGTTTAACGCATTAATCATTGTATTGACAGTTAAAAAAAAAGTTGGGTATATGATAACATATAAATCTATAGTGTGAGAGTTTTAATGGCGATTTATAGCGAAAACAAGAAGAGGAAGACAGATTTTTAGAATCGAGACTGCGGTATCTTTTTTTAATTCAATAATTATTCTATAATGTAACCGTTTTAATGGCGATTTGAATCTCAAGATATAACTATAAAATCATGGAGTTAGTTCTGGGTATTCAAATAATTGGATCGGATCTTTTCGGATTTGGATATTCAAGTCCTGAGGTTTTAGGTTTTGTTCAGTTTTTTTTTAACTCCCGGTTCGGTCCGGATTGGTTCCTTTTGGTTTTTGGTCAATTATGGTCTTCATAATGAGAACCGGTAAAGCCAAAAACTTTATCAATACGGTTTGGTTTGGTTACTTATTAACCCGAAAGTATCCAAAACTAATAAAAAACTAAAACTATCCAAGTTACCCAAAAATAATTATAATTGTATCACCCATATATATATATTTGAACCTATCTAAACTATTCAAAAAAGTTTAATGTATCCGAAAAAGATAGGTTTATAAATGTAATTTTGAGTATTTGGGTTATTATAAGTATAAATATGGATATATTTCGAGTACCCATTTAATTATTGATTCGGTCCGAATTTGATTCCGGTTCTTCAGATCTAGAGTTTTAGGTCTCGTTCGGATATATATTGTTGGTTCTGGTTCGAGTTTCCTTTTCAGTTCCGTTTTAGGTTGGATCCTCGATTCCAGGTTTTCTGCCCACGACTACATGGACATAAAGTAAAAATGGTATTCTAAAAAAGATGTATAGTTTATTAAAAGCTTCGGTTGAAAATATTGAACCCAATTTTGTTGGTCACTGGTTCTCATCTTTCATGGCTTTGGAAAAAGTTTTCCTCTTTATTTTGTTTTTGTCACTATATCAAGTTAAACTTTTAAACCGGGATTGGAACCAAAACCGAAGAAACAGGTTTACAAAACTTATATTAAGTCTAACTCTAGAATTAGAATTCGAAAAGAATGCATCAAGATTTTAACCACCTGAAATCAAATTAAATCTAGCTTGCAAAAAAATAAAACTCATGAAAGAAAATTTGTAAGAGCAGCAGACCACTTCGTCAAGAACTACAATATCTTCACCCACTTTGAACTTTCCATCTCGAACATTTGACAGTCAATTTTATGAGGTAAGGTAGTTTAATCTGTAATTACTCTCTGTCTCAATTAAGTAGCTAAAATGTGGCGACGTAGTCACGTAGTTGAGATAGTATCTCTCAATTTACAACATCTACCTTGTGACTAAAATGAATAGGAACTCATGTTTGATATAAGTTACATAAAAAGTCGCAAGATGTCCATTGTTTTTTTATAATATATAAAAAGATGTATGTTGTTAATTGCAACTTACAAGCTCGCCGCAGTTCTGTCTTAAGGTATCATCACAAATTCGTTGCATTTTAATTTTCGATGGAACTAAAGCGGACAAATGTTTCTAGCATTGAACATGCACTTATTTGACGACGATATCTTAGCTATTTAATTTTGTGACATAGTAGTAATAAAAGGAATTTTTCTTCCATATATTATGTATGTGATTGGAGGGAAATGTATGTATTTATGTGGATAGTATAATTTTTGATGAAAATCATATATGAATGAAATTAGATGTACAAAAAGGTTTTACAACAGAATTATCCTCGGCATTATACTAAGAAGATATGGCATGATCTTCTCATAGTATTCTAAAACAAATAAATTATACAAGATAAGATGAATAAGTATATATTCATATTCCTGATCCGTTTGTTATAAAATGTTTGAAGAAAATTATTAACTGATTCTTCTTGTCCTTTAGCAATTTAGATTCACATGTCTTTGTAATCTAGAACATTCGGAGAGAGACTTATGATCCATTTTTTTTTCTATTCCCCTAAATTGACAAAACCGATTTTTTTTCATGATTATTAAATTTTTTTAACTTAATAATAAATTGAAAACATGCCGACGTTTTGATAAAGTTTAAAAAATATACAATGAATATTACCAGAGAGATATGTATAAAGTACCAGAGAGATTCTTTAGATCAATTATAATTGAGCCAAGTGTTGCTTTGATAAAAGACTAAGTGTTATAATTTATACGGATATACCTCTTTTCTGATTTATTTGAAACAGACGTACAACTAATTAAGATTCACATTAAAATATTATACAAATAAACCCCGGATCAAAAGAAAATTCTTAGTTCTAAAATCTGTCTGAGAATGGTAAATTAAGAGGGATGCTTCATCAAGAGAATAATACCAAACTTCCTTAAAGTTATCGATTCACAACTTTCTTGCAATATTAATTTGACAATAACTTTCTCTAGGTAAGATCACAATCGCCATGCAGCTTCCCATTATATACCATTCAACTATAATTATGTTACATAATACATATAATTAAAATTAAATTTAAATAATAAATATATATATATATATATATATGTGTGTGTGTGTGTGAAAAATTGGCTTCTATATATACATATGTGTGTGTGTGTGAAAAATCGGCTGGTAAAACATATGAAGACTTTATGACCAATACATGTATTTTTCCAATTAAAAAAAAAATAATACATGCATCACATAATGAATAGTATCTTGAACAATGTCCAAACACATGGAATTAGTTCAAGTAGAAATACATCACAATCGTAAAATACCTCCAAAACAACCTTTAGAGGATCGTGTATGTGTATATATATTCTCTTCTCAACGATTCTAAGATAATTGATTCTAAACACATAGGCATGTAAGAATCCGAATCCAGACACAAGCGGAGGGAGACTAATTCATTAATCCATCGACGCCTATATTGAAAGCATATGCTTCCACATATACTAATTAAGTTAGCCATCGTTGTTACTCTTTTGAAATGTAAACAATTTAATCTAGCAGTGTATACATCCACGTTGATTAAAGTTAAATAAAACAAAAATAAAGACTCTCCGACATACACGTACTTTCGTGAAGGTGGCTAGCTAAATAACTTTATATACTTTAGACTTCAAATATACTGTGCAAAGGGCATATGCCTTACGCCTTTTTGGTTAAATTACATCATTTATATCAAAATATTAGCTACAACATTATCTTCCATGGATTAAAATTTTTGCAGCGACTACAACCGTTTAGTTAAAAATCTTATATCTGGTTGATCAATCTATAACTTTAACAAACATGCATGACCATATATCTTTTTAATGATTTTCGACGAAATGTTTCGATATGGATATGAGTTGGCTATATATAAATCTTACGACAATATTTAACTTCAATTGAAATTCTAAATACATTGAAACATCTATTTAAAGGTAAAGATAATATAAAGTGTATATATGGTATTTACATCCTGCTTTCGTATTTAATTATGATGGATAACATCTCATCAACAAAATAGAGAAGTTCTCTGATCATCTTAGTTAATAATTAGCTCGCACAGTACTGCGTTAGAAGAAAAGAGAATTGAAGATCAAGGAGCATATAGTATATATAGAGACTACACGAATAGGTATTCCCTATATCGTCTAGATTTGGGCCCTATATATTTCTTAGTTCTTACGACATCAAAGAGAGTGTACTACTAAAGGTTGGTATCTTATTCTTACAAAATGGATTCTATTAGGTTTAGCTACAGTTTCTCACATGATTTAGAATTCTCTTACTTGATTAACCTACTGTTCTGTCTCTCCTAGATTCATTAATTTGTCACCACTACAACATATACCATCTCTTTTAGACAAAACCTAAAAAATGGTTGGATTCTTTTATGCGAATGAGGAAAATGAGACAAGATATCGCCTACGGATCAATAAGCTAAATGATAAACTCTTACTAATTTCCCGGAATAGTGAATGGAACAAAAAGTAGGACCGATGGATCTAGAGTATGCAGAAAAACACATGAGACCCATGGACATGTGTGGTTACTTAGTGGTATGATCATGGTCGTATATCCAAACAATAGTACTATGTAGCGCTAAGGCTTAAACGGTCAATTAAGGACAAAGATAAATTTAGTATCGGTCGTGTTTGTCTCTACTGTTTTTGTTGTCTCTATACAAATTTGGGACGATTCATCTTCGTTGCAAAGAAAAAATTCACGCTAGAATTTAGTGTTTTGAGTCGGATGATATAATCGCAAAAGTTATGTTTTTCTAGTGCTCAATCTTCATGTAAAACGCGAGTAATTGTAAAGACAGAATTTTGAGAATATATATACTTAATATAATTAAGACACGATTTTTTATTTTTAAAAATTGTTAGATTATATATATTTGTGTGAAGCTGAACAAAAATGTGGAACCGATGTCTCCGAAGTGGTGGATTACTAGACACAAATAAATGCGGTTCGATTCAGACCATCATCTTTTTCTTGTCTCCATTAGTTTTAAAATACTATAATTATCATATTAAACCATTTTAAATTTCTTTTTTTAGCCTACGAATTCTTTTACTTTTGTTATTACATTGTTTTGTTCCTTACTTTCTCATGGAAATATTATTTTCATCTCAATTAGAGTTATTAACTCAGGTCCCAACCTGTCATGTTACGGAAATAGGACCAGACGTTTTACTGTTTTAGGCAACGTTTTGAAAACCAAATTGGAAATCTTTTTGGATCATCGGGTCACCGTCTTAATCCAATCTGACAGCGGCAATCCGGTTCATCTGAGGGCCAAGAAGCTTATAATTTAATATGTTATGCAATTTATAAAAATAAAATTAATTTCTGACACGTTATACATAATCTCATCTTACAATAATTAATTTTTAAATCCAAAATATTAGAAATGTAATCAAAATGTAACAAATTCTCAAACTTTATGTAAAATGAATTGGATAAAACATATATAAGAAAATATGTATCTTAGATTATAAGTATTTTTAGGTACCAATTTTCTAAAATTATGCTGACACAAAAAATGAAATAAACTGTATTTCAACTTAAAAATCATTCTATAATAGGAAACTTTGTAAAACTAAGGTAAATGAGTTTTTTGTTGGAGTTTTTTTTTCTTTGGTGGGATTTTTTAATTTTTATCCCATGTAAATATATTTGATTTAATCAAGTGTCAAAATCGAATCTTTATATTTAAAGGTCGGGAGTGTAGATTGCGCTTGATTTAATCAAGTATCAAAATCGAACTTAATTGATTAAAGAACTTTATATTTAAAAGTCAGAAGTGTTGAAAAAACACCATCTTACATGCTCTGATCTCCGATATGAGAAAACATATGTAGCAAGAAATATAACTTCTTAATGTATATATATATTCAATCTAACTATTGATTTGGTTTGCGTTTGGACCATAACAAACCTTCAGTCTGGTCTTAAATAAGAAAACAAAAAAATAATTCTTAATTTCGAAAGAATTTTAAGTTATTTCATATCCAATCATGAATTTTGTCGAACATATATATCATATACTAATTGTTTTTAGGACTAGTTTTGACCTCGAGCAAGACTAATACTTAATCGATTGACATCTTTACTTTTGTAAACTATATATATATATATATATTGTCAATATAAAACTAAAGTTTACCTTTTTTCACTGGGAAAAAAAAAACACAGAAGCAGCCAAGTTCCATGAAATATGGACTTTCCGTTATTGGAAGGCCGCCGTATGTTGGCTTCATTGTATTATCCTTTTATTGACCCTTTGCTTCTCTTATAAATAAATGAATAGATAACCAATTAGGCAAGACATTAGTAGTGAAGTATATTATTAAGTTCATTATCCGGATATCTTCTAGGCCTAGCATACATTATTCAAATTTTTATCTTTCTTATCTACAAAATATATAAGTAGTACATCGAATAGAATATATACAGTGCACATCCAATGCCATCCATCCGAATGGCTGCTCAAAACGTACTTAAACCGCGTGCATAAAGCTTCATGAGCATCCTGTGCTTTGTTTCCCTAAAATATTAGGCTGAAAATTTCATAAAACACTTTTACTAAAACCAGCTAAACAAAACTATATAGGATTATATTCAATGAAAATATGGCATCTAAGCCCAAAATTTAATTTGTTTAATAAACTACAATGCGTCGTCAAAAATGGAAAATAAATAAACATCAAATGTACACACGTCTCATAATGTTTGTATTAGCTCATACCATAATTTTTCTTTTGTCAATTATAAAAAAGTATATAAGATGCTCACACTATTGAACCAGTTCAAGATACAAAAACCTACAAAATAAATCTTATGACTATCTCATAATATAATTATTGGCTCAACTAATTTCCCCATAATGAAAAGAGGAAACACATTCGGTTCCCTTAGGATGTTTAATTTCCAACATAATCATGTTTCAAGCTCTGAGGGTATTATCCTCGTCTCTATTTTGAAAATTTTATTTTATTTAGTATTCTCTCTATTTCATATTATGTGTCATCTTACAACTGTAAATTTTGGCATAAAAAAGATAAGTAAACTTTGAGTCTATGTAATAAAAAAACACTACAAAAAAAGTAACATATTTTTGTAAACGTAAATAAAACTTAAAGTGAAACTCAGGGAGTAAAAACACGGCGCCTGTTTATTATATTCCTCCGATTTTATGTTTAAACTCTTGTAAACAGAAAGTCATGAGACCCATAAAACATAGTATTAACTAAACACTTTTTAATAATAATTACAATGGAAAATAATACCAAAAAAAACATATAGATTATGATATGGTGATAAATGGCATTACTGTAAGTATGAATATTTTAAAACAAACCAAAAAGAGAATATATATATATATATATATATATACTTATATAACTAAAGTTGTTTGACCTAAAGCCATGACCAAGATTGAGGTGTTATATAAACAATTCGATTTCTGTAATTACTATTTAAAATAATGCTGTGTCGCCACTAAAAAGTTAGCACTAGACAATAAGAAAAGCTTGTTATGAAAATGATTGCATTGTATTTTTTGTATTTCTGGAAGTAAGTTTTAAAGAACATTAATCCATGTTCTGATTGGCTATAACTTACACTACTTGACTGCTATAACATGGTTTGGCAGCATCTGCAATTTTAATATGAAACTATGCAATCAAAATTTGGTTGGTAGTTCTTCTCTTCTTTCATTTGATTCTTTAAGATTTCTATGTTTTCAAAATTTTCATTATCCTCCGAAAAGATGTAGTGGAAATTGAGCTGGTCCAATCCGTGTACACCTTTTGTGCCTCTCGGCACCTAATTTCTTTGGTCCATTTCAGATATCTCCTTTTTTCCACACAAAATATTACCAAACTACAATCTACTTACTATTTCTGGTCTCATATTGACAATACCTAAAGTACCCCTTTAGCTCATATAGTTCATTACAACTTACAAGCTTCACTCTTAGATGGTAACATTTTGAATGGTGAGAGAGGCATATGAAGCTCGGCGGCCGAAGGATGATCGGTGAATTTATTCCGGCAAGAATCAGAGGGTCCCACACGAGACAAGATTTACCTCCCTAAAAGGCACAAGTGGAAGAAGCATAGGATAAAATTAGTACATGAAATTAGGTTTCAAGAAGGATATTTGAGAATGTGCTTTGTGAGGCATCATCAGCAGAAGCAAGCAAGCCAGTCAAATATATTCTTCTTTTTTTTTCCTCTGCCTTTTCTTTGTTCACTATAAAACAAATCTCATCTTCCTCTCTTGCCCTACACTCACAAAACAAACACTCTCTTCTTCATTTCTTCTTTTGAGTTTACGGAATTAAAAGAGAAGAAGCTATGGTGAAGTTCACAAAGCAATTCGAGGGGCAGCTCGTGCCTGAATGGAAAGACGCCTTCGTCGATTACTCTCTGCTCAAGAAAGACCTCAAGAATATCCATTTGTTTACCAATAGAGTTGAGAAGAAGCACACAGAAACTTCTCTCATTGAAACCATTAAGTCCTCTTTAGGAAAGCTTTCGCTTTTCGGTAACAAGGAACGGGAACGATCTCGTGCCATCCAAGTACTAATACTAACCTTTGTGACTTTTATTTATCAACTATTCGTGGGTTTGTTGTTGAAATGACTTTGATGCTTTTTGAACAGGTTCATAAGAAACTTGCTTCTTCTGGAAGTAACAATGACGTGTATGAGACGGAACTTCTGGAGAAGATTGCCGATGATACTGATGCCGCAAAAGAGTTCTTCGCGTGTCTGGACATGCAGCTTAACAAAGTGAATCAGTTCTACAAAACAAAGGAGAAGGAGTTCTTGGAGAGGGGAGACTGTTTGAAGAAGCAATTGGAGATACTCATTGAGCTCAAAGATGCTTTCAAACAAAAGCAAGCCAATGGAGAGTCTACTCAAGAATCAAAAGAAGACGATTCCATATCATGCACCATATCTTGCGGTAAAAGAAGATATTTTAAGAAATTCACTGGTTAACTATATGGATTCGAAGAATTGGTTTAACTAATTTGCCCTGTTTTGGGATGCAGAGGAAGACTCTGTTAGGAACAGAACAGAGCAAATGCAAGTTGAGGAATCCTGCTTAGAGGATCTGGAGGATAATGGAGCAGAACCATTGGAGTCTCCAAGATCAGAAGAACAGGTCAAAATCAACACCGAAGATTCGAAGCTGACAACGGTTTCTGGTCGAGTTTTCAGCTGTCAGGGGAAGAATGTCAAGATAAAGATTCCATTGACCAATCCTTCTCGTACATTCTCAGCTATCAGTTACTTGATAAACCAATCTTCATCGAAAAAATACGGTCCAGATGGAGGAAATAAGCTGCAAATCAGCAAGAAAAAACTAAGCCACGCCGAGAAGATGATAAAAGGAGCTTTGACAGAACTCTTCAAAGGGTTAAATTATCTCAAAACTTACAGAAACTTGAACATGTTAGCCTTCATGAACATTCTCAAAAAGTTCGATAAGGTAAGCCTTAAATCAAAGCAATTTAACAAGATTCTTTCAACTTTTTTTCTTATTCAATTTGGTTTTATTTAAATGTTTTAGGTAACTGAGAAACAAATCCTTCCAATCTATCTCAAAGTTGTGGAAAGTTCTTATTTCAACAGTTCAGACAAGGTAACTAAAAAATCTATTGTGTCCTTCATTATACTTGCTTTCAAATTTTGTGCAAGCGGAAAATAGACATCTACACTCTTGTCTTGTCACTTTATTTTGGTTTTGGAATATGAAAAAATACCATATAGTTTGTCATTATGTTCATGGGACATGACAGGTGATAAATCTATCTGACGAAGTTGAGGGATGGTTCATCAAGCACTTCGCTGGAGAGAATCGTAGAAAGGCGATGAAATATCTGAAACCGCACCACCGTAAAGAGTCTCACTCTGTCACCTTCTTCATTGGTGAGATTTTTCTTTTGCTTTATACTTTCTAAAAATATTTACCTGTTGATGTTGTGACATTTTCATTTGCACTTGCCAACACAAAACCTTTTTCAGACCCATTAAAAAAAAAAGCCTTTGGACCCCATCACACACATATACATTAGGATTCCACAATGTAACCTTTTTAATCTTTTGAGTTTTCAGTGGACAACTAAGAGCGTCATGTTGTGTTATACTCTCTGTTGCATATCATTATCTTGTCTGCTGAAGAATCTTTGGTGATCATAAAATCTATCTTGTTTGAGATTTAATCTGTCCTAAAATTTAATCACTATTCAGGTCTTTTCACTGGTTGCTTTGTTGCGCTTCTTGCTGGCTACATCATTGTGGCTCATCTCACTGGAATGTATAGACAACACTCTGAGAACACTTTCTACATGGAAACTGCATATCCTGTACTTAGGCAAGTGATCTAATTAAAAGCTTAAAAAACCTTATGATTAATAGAAGAAATCTAGCCAAAGGAAGCTAATCTTCTTTCATGTGTTTCTGCAGCATGTTTGGGCTCTTGTTTCTGCACTTATTCTTATACGGTTGCAACATATTTTTTTGGCGAAAAGCAAGGATAAACTATAGTTTCATCTTCGAACTTGGGTCCCAAAATGAGCTCAAGTACAGAGATGTTTTCTTGATATGTACCGCTTCAATGTCTGCGATAGCCGGTATCATGTTTGTTCATCTATCACTTCTGGCAAAAGGTCACTCCTTTCGACAAGTTCAAGTGATCCCTGGCCTTCTATTACTGGTAATTAACAAACACTAGTCACTCTTCATCATGTGTTTTTTTTCTTTTGTAAATTTGTGACCTAAATCTGTTTACTATTTTTTGCAGGCGTTCTTGTTAATACTGATTTGTCCCTTAAACATTTTCTACAAATCAAGCCGTTACCGGCTTATATCAGTCATTAGAAACATAGTTTTTTCACCTCTTTACAAAGTCGTGATGCTCGATTTCTTCATGGCTGATCAACTTTGTAGCCAAGTAATACCTTTATATCTTAAATCACATTTTCAATAGACCGAAACAGAGTTAAAAATAATATGGTCTTAACCATAAACCTTGAATCAGAATCTGATCTTTGACAACGGGTTTAATCTTATCTCGCAGGTACCAATGTTAAGGAACCTAGAATACATCGCCTGCTACTATATAACCGGTAGCTACGCAACGCAGGACTATGGATATTGTATGAGAGTCAAATACTACAGAGATCTCGCCTATGCAGTTTCCTTCCTCCCATACTACTGGAGAGCAATGCAGGTATATTATACTAAACATCATTCCTTCTTCCACAAGTTTCTGTTTCTTCTCTCCCAAGTTAGGAGAAAATACTGAAAAAGGGTTCTGAAACAGTGCGCAAGAAGGTGGTTTGATGAAGGTGAAACGAGCCACCTAGTGAACCTAGGGAAGTACGTGTCAGCGATGTTAGCCGCTGGAACCAAAGTGGCTTACGAGAAGGAGAGGAGTATTGGTTGGCTCTGCCTTGTGGTAGCTATGTCAAGTGTAGCTACAGTTTACCAATTGTATTGGGACTTTGTAAAAGATTGGGGTTTACTTCAACACAATTCCAACAACCCTTGGCTTAGGAACCAACTCATGCTTCGCCAAAAATCCATTTACTACTTCTCTATGGTACAAATCCAAATCTTTTATCACCTAAATACACACACAAATCTCAACAAAAAAATATGAATAAACAAAACTAGTGCGAACGATTTGATTGATTCTCATACTTATGCTCTCATTTCTTTTGTAGGTTCTTAATCTTGTTCTGAGGTTGGCATGGCTACAAACAGTTTTGCACTCAAGTTTTGAGCATGTAGATTACAGAGTAACAGGGTTGTTCTTGGCTGCTCTTGAAGTCATTAGGAGAGGACAATGGAATTTTTACCGGTAAAAATCAATTTTCCATTTAAGAATCTTTTTTGGAATCAGATTCAGGATATATACTGATGCTTGTGTGGACAAAAAACAAAACATATGCAGATTGGAGAATGAGCATCTAAATAATGCAGGGAAATTTCGAGCTGTAAAGACAGTGCCACTTCCTTTCAGAGAAGTCGACGAAGAAGACTGATCTGATCTGATCGATCATCATTGTTAACTTTGTCAGATATGATGGAACAGTATGAGAAGAAGGGGAAGGAAATATTTGTTCTTTCTTGATCAACCATATTTTGTGATCAGTGATCAAGAATCTTCAAAATTATTATTAATCTTGTCCAAAAACTTAATGTAATTAAAGAATCTTACTCCCCTTTATTTTCCCATTGTTCATCACCAAGAAATGGAAGGGAAAAAAAAAAAAACAAGAAATGTAGAGTTATATCTTATTTTCTTAACAACCAAAAACATGTTACAAAATGCATAATTTTTTTTTCTAGACATGTTATATTTTTATGCAAGAGTTTATATTCTTAAGTTGAGACTAAGATTTAAAGATTTGGTTTTGTTGATAGTCCATTTTATAAATTTGAGTCATTAGTAGACATGCATAAAAGACAATATACTACAAAAACAAATACTCAACTAAATAAAAATAAAATAAAAACGTATATAAGTATATAACAAACGCTTTTAATTTTTTCATTGATATGTATCTGATTTCTACTTGAATTTACTAATTTTCAAATTCATAAATTTTATCGCCAATTACCAAATTGACTATATAGTTATTTGGGAATTGGAACTTCATCTACAAAAATTTTGAGCTTTAAGGATTGTTTCTTCATTATACACGTGGTCTGATCTAAAACGTTGAAATCGAGCAAATGAACGGTGGAGATTCTTCCGCCGTAGAGCTACCACTTTCACTTTGCTTGAGTTGGATCCAACAGAGTCAATACAAACGGAGAACATGGCGAATACTGCCGCCGGTTGGTCACCGGTTTTGGCTCCAATCTATTCTCCGATAAGTGGTAACCCAAAGTCAATCAGTTTGCGGTTTTCAGCTTCTTTCTACAAGCCGCCTCTTCCATTGTTCAAGCAGCAAAACCCTATATCGGCTTTACACAGGTACCAAGCTTTAATTCTCTTCTTCATCATGTTTCCTTTCATGGGTCTGATCTCATTTTCTATTTCCCACTCGAAAATCTCTTAAAGTTGTATCCTTTGCCATTTCTACAGGTCGAGAGCTGCTCGTGTGATAGAGGAAGTAGCACCCAAGCAAAGGAATCGATCTTTCTCTGTTCTTGGGTCTCTCACTGATGATTCTAAGTTAAACCCAGATGAGGAATCAAAGGATTCCGTAGAGGTATCAATCAAATTGGGTCTCTTAATGTTGTTTGTGTCTATGTCTTTCTCGCTGAAACTTTGGTTCTTGTTCTTGTTCTTGTTGTTGTTGTTATGCAGGGACAGGTTGCTTCTGTAGATATTAAACTACCGAGAAGAAGTTTGCAAGTGGAATTTAGTTGCAATTCATGTGGAGAAAGAACTAAGCGGCTTATCAATCGACATGCCTACGAACGTGGCCTTGTCTTTGTCCAGGTGTGTCTTTGATTCTGCTTCCTTTGATATGATCAGTTTGTGCACACCACATGTTTGCTTAATTGTCCAAGAGAGATGCTTTGGTTGGTTAATTGCTTTTATTATCCCTTTGGCAGTGTGCAGGATGTCTTCGGCATCATAAACTGGTTGACAATCTTGGTCTCATTGTTGAGTACGACTTCCGCGAAACCTCCACGGATTTGAGTACCGATCAAGTTTAATACGCTACATCGAATGTTGAATCAATTTTTTGTTCCTTTTCTCAGATATGTCTGTTTATGCATGATAAGAAGTAAGCTATTTTCCACAAAGAATACAAAAGAATGTATCATTTTTGAATCAATTTTTCGGTATACATGGGGAAAAATGTAGCTGTTCGGGTCGATACATTTGTGATATCATGAGAGATAGAAATTTTAGGTAGCCAGCAGAAAGAGAATTCCCAGTGCAGTATTGACCCACATTCCTACTTTTCCTTCGAGCTGATTCAAGGCATTTCCTCCATTCTGTAAACCAGAATTTAAAGAAGGTTATAATCATAGAAGCATGGCAGTGATAGTTAACCTTTAATATCCTCCTCTATATCTTTCAAGATTGTTGTTCAGTATGAAATTATTACCGTGTTTGGCGATGGTGCTGGAGCTGTGTCCTGGGAATCTGTTAGAACTGGAGGAGATGGAGGGCTCGGGGGAGTTGGTGCTGGAGCTGGGGCATGGTGATGCCTTTTGTGTTTGTGCTTTCTCTTGTGCTTGGCAGGAGCCGGTGCTGGAGCTGGTGGTAAACTTATTGGTGTAGGCGCTTGTGCAGGTGGCGGTGAAGCTGGTGCAGGTGGCGGTGAAGCTGGTGCGGGAGGTGGAGATGCTGGTGCAGGTGGTGGTGAAGCTGGTGCGGGTGGGGGAGAAGCCGGAGCTGGTGGTAGTGATACAGGTGGTGGTGAGACGGATGGAGCTGAAACGGGTGGGCTTTGGGGTGGTTGTGGAGGCGGAGTTGTGGGGCTGCTTACTGGTGCAACTTTTGGAGCCGGTGATGAAATTGGAGTAACTGCTGGCGGTGGTGTAACCGGAGATGTTGGTGGCTGAGTAGCTGAAATGGGTGGAGTAGTGGTAGTTGGAGGCGGAGCAGTGGTGGTTGGGGGCGGAGCAGTGGTGGTTGGGGGCGGAGCAGCTGTGGTTGGAGGAGGAGCAGTGGTTGTTGGAGGCGGAGTAGTGGTGGTGGAGGTTGCCGGTGATGCGGCAGGTCCTTGTGCATTGACACTAATGGGAGAGATGAGAGCAGAAGCTAAAAGAAGAGACCAAATGATTGAATTTGAATCCATTGTGTTGAGATGGAAGGTGCAGGAAACAATTGGTGAAGTTATTGTGCATATAAAACAGCTGTGGGATGTTGAGATTTCTTCAAGTATGAATGAAAAAGTTTGGTGCAACGATGAGTTAGGTGGTTTAAGAGATCCAGTCTTCATCAGAATGCTACGTTGCTTCTAATTTCGTGCCATTAATACGTACTTATCATATAACTGTCCCCAATTATAACCAGCATTTTTAATAAAACGTGTTAATCATCAACTAAATGGGACCGATGCTCCCCTTCGACCTAAAACTGGTAAGGAGTCTAGATCTCTATCAAGAGAGGTTGGTTATAAAAACTTAAAGGCAAAACATGTGGTCATGTAGAAATTGTGCATAAAGTTACAAACAATGGCATTATCATGAACCAACCTGGTCTTAAGATTTTAACAAATGACAACGTTTCATGGACAAAAAATATACAATTTTGAACAGATCAGATGCAAAACTTGTTCTACAGACATAAACACTGAGGCACTGGAGGTAAGCTTCTACAGACAGAAAAAGGGTAAGACTCGATGCATCTTGTTGAGGAGTTTGGAAGGATGAAGATGATGATGATGATCGGTAGGAGTGGGTGGATCTGAGTTCTTGTCTTTCTTCTTTCTCCTCAGCTGGAAAAACTGCTGCATTGTCTGAGCACATTCTGATTCGAGAACTCCGCGCCGGATTGTCATCTTAGGATGGAATGGATGAACTGGAGGTGGCGGCTTTTCTGAAATCTCTGATCCATTTTCTTCGCCTCCAGGGAACAGCCTGAAACCATAATTTGTTCAATGCTTTTGACTCTGATATGTTCAGAACAACGTTTTCAGTTTCAGAACTTATTGTTACCTGATCCAGCTGCCATCTGCTCCGAGAAGCTTATTGGGAGCACCCCACACAAGAGTGTTGACCCTTGCTTGAAGTATTGCTCCCGCACACATTGGACACGGTTCTAGTGTTACATAGAGCGTCGTATCCTGTTGGAAGATCAAGCAAGTTGTATTGTAAATAGTTTCACTACCGCATCTATCAATCCACATTATCAAACACTGACTATTGATCATTGAGATCATTTCAATTTAACTTCCCCCAAAAATTAAGCATCGGCACGCCAAAACTTAAATCTGTTGTTATGCTCATATACCGGTTCTGCTATTGCAATGTAACAAAAATGTATATTTGACCAAGAGGAAGCTGTTTCAGAGTGAGAGAGAAGATTACCGCGAGCCTCCATGAACGAAGAACTTTGGAACCCTCTCGAATGCAAATCATTTCTGCATGGGCGGTTGAATCCCGAAGCTCCTCTACTCTGAAACACAAAACTATGGTTAGGTGAATCCAGCGGGAGAATATAGAGTGAAAAAAGGTTAAATGAAAATTAAACTTACAGGTTAAAACCCCGAGCAATGATTTTCCCATCATGCACAAGCACAGCCCCAACAGGTACCTCCCATGTATCAGCAGCTTTCTTAGCTTCTACTAATGCTTCCCTCATGAATATTTCATCAACTGTTCGCCTTTCAGCTTCTACTCTGTATGCTTCTTCCCACTCCTCAAAACTATCCCTCATAACCTGTTTGTTCCTCTGAAGTTTCCTTTGTATGAAGGAAGAGTCTGTCGATATGGAACCTGTTTCTTCCTGGGACCTCGCACTTAGAGGTTGTTGTTGTTCCACCTGTTCTCTTAAGCTGCTACTGCCTACCATGCTGGGACGGGATTCTGAAGGTTCCTTTTCAACAGGAGACCTTAGGTTTCGACTAGGAAATGGCAATGGCTTTTGACCTGCATCCATTTCAGGAAGACGAGCCTGGTAGCGTCTTCCTTCTCCCACAGTAACATTTTGATCGCTAGTTACCGTGGTGGGACTAGATTCTGATGGTTCCTTGATAGCAGGAGATCTTATCAGGTTTCGACTAGGCAGTTTCACTGACACCCCTGTTGAAGCAGTTTCGGAAAGACGGAACTCAAAGTTTCTGCCTTCTTCATCCACGCCAACAATTTGATCACCAGATGTGGAAGCAATGTGATTGGATGCAGAGCCACCTTCTAATATTGTGGAAGATGGTAATGATACTACACCTTCATGCCGTCCAGATCGCTGCTTCAGTTTTGTAGCGCCAGAAGATTCAAATTGGCTTCTAGGAGAAGTTTGACCAACCTCCAACTGATGTAGGGAATGAGCTTCTTGAGGCATAACTCTATCCCCTTTGTTATCATCACTGCTTCCATCATGCTCACGTCCAGAAAACCATGTTGCACTACTAACTGATTCATTGGGTGAACTCTTTCCAGCAGGCTTTGCACTCGAGTCAGAGCTTCCAGCTCGGGAGCCCCACCGAAGCCGAGCAATATCGGCGATAACATTCCACAAGGACCTACCATTTCTTTTGAAAATAGCATTTCCCTCTGCTGCATTGCCTTCTGTGGCTCCTGGTTGAGGAGTTCCCTGAGTAGAATCTGTGACCCACATTTCATCTGATGGTCCCTTTGCTCCTGAACCACCAGATGATCGCCTTGAGTCCCGTCTCTTCAACTGATTGCTTTCAGCCCTTTGCTCCCCAGTCTCTGGATATGATACTTCATGCTTGGCTTTTTTCAAAAACTCCCCAACAAACTTCTCTGATGACTGTTCTAACCGATGTGCAGAAGCCAGAGCATCTTCATGTGTTGTAACTCTCATCAGTTCACCAGCAGATTGACTAGTAACAAGAGCTCCTGCTCTTGGATGTTCAAAGGCTGTGGGATAACCACTTTCTGAAGTTCCGTGGGAAATTTCTTGAATTGAAACTCCACCAGTTCCATAACTTTTCCCTGAGCCTCTGCTTACCAACTGAGAAGAAGGAGGAATCAGTGTTGTTTGAGATCCTTGCATCCCCTCTGAAACCAGATCTACCAGCTGCATTTTATTTAGCGAGACCAAAGTCAAAGATGATTGTGAACTAGAGGCCTCTTCAGATAGCTTTTCCTGAGAACTTAGCAACCCTAAGGCCAACTGATCTTCTTTTGTCGAGTTAGCATGATCTAGCCTAGAGTCTTTCCAAGCACCTCTTTTTTCAGCGTTGCTGTCCGATTGCACAATCGTAGTACTTCCTTGACCAATTAGCCTCTTCTCAGATTTTCTCTTAATTTCTGTATTCCTTACTGCATCACTAATATGAGATACAGACACAGAAGTTCTGTCAGATTGCGTCTTTTGCAAGGGATTATGTTCAAAATGATAATCTTGCTGCTTCCTTTCTGATTGCAAACCAGAAACCAAGCCAGCATGTACTTCTTGGTTCCTAATCTGGTCTTTGCTTTGCGAGACATAAGTATTTCTGATGTCCATGTCATGAATTTCTGAACTTTCAGAAAAGCGTTCAGTAGTTCTTCTCATACCAGCATGCTTAGATATCCTTTCTTCCACTAGAGGTTGCAGATTATTTGTCACCTCTGGAAAATTTTGGAGCACATTTACACCTTCCTCCTGGGTACTACTATATTTAGTTCTTCTTCGCATTTCAGATACTCTTTCCTCACTGCTATAACGAGCCTCCGATCTTTCCTTCAGTAGCTGCTGAGAATTCTCAATATTTTCGCTTCCAGAGTCATTACGAATTGAGTAAACTCTGTAGTCCTCTCCTTCACCAAAGAGCTTTTGGGTTTGGGAATTGGTCTCTGCATCGTTGACATGGATTTCATGAATTTCCATATCTTCTTCATAATTTCCCGTCGACTCAGACACTCTATTACTAGTTTGACTAAACTTCTTACCTCTTCTCTGGTTCAAATTCACTGCCTGATTTGAATTTTCCCCTTCCTCAAAAACCTGCTTGCGATACCTTGAACCCACTCCATTAGAGCTCTCATCTCTCTTTCTCCTCAAATGCATCTGAGAGGCTTCTTTTCTAGATTCCAATCCTTTGGCTGACTGTTCAACAACCTTCTTCTCCAAAGTTCTCACATTTTCACGATGAAATTCCACATCCTCCTCCTGATCTTCAGTATCACTCTCTAACTCCCCAGAAGAAGCAAGGGAATAATACGATGAACAACTCAAATTCTTTGTCCTTATTGGCCGAACTTCTCTTTCTTCATTCCTCCTTTTACTTTTCCCAATGGATTCACCACTAACCAATTTCGAACCACGCCGAGATTCACTCTCCAGCTGAGAATTTTTCTTTCTCCTCCCACAATGTTCACAATCATCTCTTTCATTTAACTTCACATCTTCCTTAACTCCATTTCGCCTACCAAGCCCCTCAGGTCTCTCTAATCGTCCCAGCTCCTTTTTCCGAGTAACTCTCCCATTACCATAACTATCTCTTTCTTCAACTCTAACCTTTCTCACATTCCTCACTTTCTTCCTCTCTTCAACTCTACTAACTAAATTCCACTTCCTCTCCTCATCTATCAATTCCTCACCTAAAAACGAAATCATAGCTTCTACATCATCTGGACAACTTCTACTACTACAACATTCATTAGATTCTTCCAAACCCCTAAGCCTAAAGCTCCGATTTTTTCTTCTTGTGCCATCACAAGAAGTATAAACCTCACAACCCACAAGCAACCTTCTTCGAAACGAAGGCCACTGAATAAGCGTAGATTGTCTAATCCCATAAAGCACAAATCCAGGGTTTAACGATACCTTAGGCTTAACAAAGGAAGAAGAAGATGGTGTTGAACAACAACAGCAACAGCTTGAGCGAGAACTAGCACAGTAACATCTCGACGATGTAGATAATGAATGTGAAAGTGGGTAACTTTCAGATCTCTGAGGGAGCAAAGAGCAGTAATCTTGGTAATATCTACTTCGAATCGGCCATTGAAGTGAGTTTGTGTATGTATTGAACATGTTGTTGAATAGAAAAGGTACCCCTCGTTTAAGCACAGAAGCAGCTATTGAAATTTCATTTTGAAATGAAGGAAACCATTGTTGTGATCTTCGATGAGATTTACATTGGAGATGAATATGATATTGTGTATGGGATTTGCAGAGGAGGAAGACGACAAGAGCGAGTCATGATCAAACCCAATCCGGTTCGACTGAGTTGGTAAAATTGAATTGACCAAGTTCCGAGATTAAGGATAAATTGGGTTCTTATTGGGCCTATTTAATTTATTGGGCTTTCTCGAACATTACGGAATCAGGCAAGTATAGAAATGTTAACTTTTACAATTCCGAACCGCACCAAATGTAAAATACGTCCAACTTTGGTTTTTAATTTTATTATAAATGATATATATATATATATATTAATAAATATATAATATATATTTATGATCACGACTAGCAATTTTACACACATCATGCTAAAGATCACCGATAAACTTGTTTGTATTAATTTACAATTATTCGCTAAAATCAATTTTCCTATATGGTGTCAAAAATTTAAATTTTGATTAACCACTGGACCAAAATTGTTTCATGATTTCATAACATAAGTATGATTCGTTTGATGTTTGGGAAAAAAAAAAAAGAATAAGTAACTTACACAATAGGATAAGTAATCTGAAATTCTAAATCCAATATAGAATTATTTCTTTTGTATATATAGTATATTCATCTTGTCCTTATTTTAAAACAATATATATATATATATATCTAAATATATTTTAAAATATAGAATTCTCCGAATACAAAACAAAAAATAAACGATAATTGATACGTAAATAATCTCATATACTTTAACACCGTTTATTGAGCCAATAGGTGTTAAAACGTTGTATATTTTGACAAAAATAATGTTTGTTAATTCCATAAAGACATGATGATATAATATATATATAGTGATGTCGACGATGTGTATAATAGTGTTGTTACGTGACTTATGTGCATGTATGTGTATGTATGGATAATAGTATACTTATATAAGAAGAGGTGAAGCTAAGGGACAGGTAAGGTTTGTATGTAAGCGCATGTGTTGGACAGTAGCCTATTGGGCTCCTCTCTTTGCCCTTTCCATTTCTATGCCAAAGTTTTTCTTGTTTTTTTTTTTTCTTTCCTTTTTCCACTTTTGGTCTTACTCTCTCTTTTTTTTCTTTTTTTTTCTTTTTTTTTTACCTTGTCTTTATTTGCCTTTGTGCGTGTGTGTGTGATGTGGTCCATATATATAGTCTTTGCTTGTCTTTTTTTTGTTTCGTTTTTGTAAGAAGTTATATATTTCAGACGATTAAACATATCGTCTAATATGTATATCAATCAAATAATATAATATATCGATATGGATCTCATTTTTCGTTTTGGTGTTAAACAAATTTAGAACACCATCAATATTTGGTACGTTTAACCAAACATATAGGTAATACTCGATTAGAACATGCTACAAAGCTATCATGATGAAAATGGGATTTCATCAAATTTGGTTGTAGATGTTAGGGTCTCAATTGGTTGTAGATATTTCAAAAATGGAATTTTAACAAACAAAAAAAGAGAGAGAGGATTTGGTTGTATATAGTAGGGTCTTAATTATTTATAATTAACATGCATTTATGTGTTTTCGTTTATATGAGGCTTTGTTTGAAATTGTATAGGTTATGGTTAAAAATTGAAAAGATACTCATTTAACATGAAGGCAAATGCGATCAGTAACAAACAAATGAACAATCATGGCCTGTCTTTTATACTTTGTTGGACAAAATCATAGTGCATTAACGATAAGGAAACTGTTTATTCCAAGAGAAAAAAGAAAATTTACTTGTGGAGATGTTCTCATGTCTCTCAAATATTTGATTCGTGTTTCAAATTATACCATGTGAAAGTGTGAACATCAGTGGGAAATTTGGAATTAATTAAACACACGCTATTTTTTTTTTTTTAAAGTGAAAGTTCTGGATTTAGATCCATATATTTTCTAGAGTCGAGATCAACATTTAATAAAATATTTTTCAATGGAAATCAAAGTAATATGCTTCTAAATGCCTACATTTTCAACTTATTTAGGTTCAACTGTTATTCCAACCCTACATTGGTAACACACAGTTTGCTATGCTTGAAGAATATGGATTTATTTAGTGCAGTCGGATGGAATATTCAGATAAAAATTCAATAGTTATATCAAATCCTAGTTAATTTATACGACAAAGTAGCCCACTTATAGTAATGACGATCAGAGAAAGGTGAATTTTCTGTGGATATACAAGTTTTAACTTTTAAGGAGAACATAGCTGTGCTAATTTATTTTCAGTCGATGTGCAAACTTTCAACAGCAATGCTAAAATTTTAAAATGGTAAGTTAAATTTTATAGATTTTCAATTCAAAGTTATTTGACAATGAATGAATGTATTTATATCCTTTATATATTATTTTAGGTCATTTCTAAATTTTAATTTAGACCTAACACGTTGTTTCGTCTTTCGAATTGATAACTTTTATCGTTATATTCTGAATTAAATCTCATTTTAGGATCGGTTATACAACCTATTTGGATCAGTATATTCAAATCAACAATTTGACTTTAATACTGTGTTAAGTTTTGTAAGTTTTAATTTAGCTCAAAATAAATTGATATAATTAGAGATTGATACACATCTTTTATATATTCTTAGAGGTTTTTTTATTATCCACATGGTATTATACATTCTATGAGGTTTGTTAACCATATGTTGAACAAACTTAGACTTTACACCATTGTGAGGGTTTTTTCAGGAATTTACCATTGATCTAAATGGTCTGCCGTCGGTCTCAAATGATATTTTTTTTTCTGTATAATGAATAATGATTTTTGGATTTTTCAATTCTATAGTAAAATCTTGTATACACATGATAATAAATAATGCTCTTCAATGGTGCGTCTAATTTCACATGAGATAGCGTTTTTTTGAAAATCAGATTCCAGTTTTAGAAAGAAAAAGAAAATAGTTGGATTTAACTAAATATTGTAATGTGTTATGAATGTACATTTTTATATTGTTTTCTTCTGTAGATGTAATACGGGTATGCGAAAAACATAATATGTAATATATAGGCTGAGGAAAAAAACTACTATTCTAATGTGTTTCCCTTTTTTTTTTTATCGAAACTCTAGTTATACATATCAGGTTAGGGATATCTTGAATCTACGTAAAATTTACAACAACAACAAAAAGTATTTGATCATTTGGTAATATTTTTGGTTGCATTCAAAATCAAGTCGAAAAATGTACAAAATAAAATAAAAATTGGGAAGAGCTCCAAAAGTAGTAATAAAATGATAATAAAAAAAAAAGATAGATGAGCCAAAGGAAAATGAGACAAGACTAAAGATATATTATTGCGTAAAAAGGAAGAAGAAAAGAAAATTGTAAAGATGTCCTAACCAAAATGGTGTACGTATAGGATTCGAATGTGATGTCTAAAAGATCATTGATATGATATTTCATATTTATCTTCCACTAAAATTGAATGGTAAAATAACGTATGATCATTTAAAGTTTACGAAAGTAGTACAATTATTGGACTATAACACTAAATAAATTCAGTAATAGCAATGAATTATTCAATAGTTATAGCTTTATAGGCAAAATATCAGTAGCAAATTTTAGTTGACTATTACAACATACAGCATTAGATTAATATAGTAAAATCATTGAATTATTCTTATTCTAGTGGAGAAGAAAAGATCAACGCTGCAAAGAAAATGTCAAAGACAGAGAAATGTAAAACGTTAATTAATTTCTCAAATCACATTTTAGTACTGGAATATTTGTCTCAATTAACTAAAGATTCCATAAACCGTGTAGATTCATCGTCAACTTCATAAAGTCTTTACTTTTGGAAAAAGTCTCATAAATACAAAATATCCATCACAACTTTAGATTTATGACTACCAACTTTAATTTATTGTTTTTAAGCACCACACGAAGAAAATATACCTATAAGATGATCTAAATCTTCCAATATATGTGTCCTAATTCAGCAGTACTACTTCACAAATAAATAAATAAACAAACTTGGACAATATATATCCAACAATATGAGTTTTTCTATCTGATCATTATTTTTACTCGAATAAATGTGAGTTATAATCCAATAATTCATTTAATGGGGGTAGCTAAGGTAACTATTTCAGTTCCATATCGACTCAACAAATATATTCGGGTCTGGTTTATTTTGAGTTAGGTCTAACTAATTTGGTTGAACTCAAATTATATTCTAGTTAAAAAAATAAATTATATTCTAGTTTAAAATTAGGTTCGGTTGGCATTTTCCTAGTTAATAAGGTTGCATTTCAAATTGAAATTTTCAGTTCCAACTGTATTTCATTTGTTTTACTATCGCATAAAATTATCAGAAACAATAATAAATGATATATTTCAAAATTTAGTATCTCTGAACCCAAAAAAAAGAAAAAGAATAGCTTCTGTCGGCTTCTACCATCTTCGTGGCAAGCTCTTCTAATTCACGTCAACTTCAAATTCATTTTTCACGTCAACATCAATTTATGAATAAAATAAGGGGATCATGCATTAGATTTTTCAAATAATATATATATATATATATATATATATATTATAGGAATGTTTAGAAGCTTCTCTCTTTATTTATGCCGGATACCGACGAGGCGACGACCACCGAAGATTTATGAAGATATTCATATGTTGAGAAAGTTTAAGGAATTAGCTAATTTCTTACAACATTTTAATTGTAATCACCAAATCCATTACGATTTTAAAAGGCGAAGATATATGGAATAATTAGTGAAGGTACTTTGGCTTTGCATGGGAATAAGGGGAATATTCTAAGGCATGTGATGTGTAATTCGATTGACAATCTAACTACTAAGTTTTGAATTTTTCGCCAAAGTCTTGCTTTTCTAATTTCCTTTTTCTCCCATATCTTGACATTTATTGAGAGTGTGGCATCTTGATGATGCCTTTGCACAAATTAATTAATACCATATTACAATTTTTACTAATAAAAATTAACATTTTATTGTTGATTGAGTTTTTGTCAAGGGTAACCACAATCAACGGACTTTGACTATTGAACCCGATAGAGAAATGGATGAAAACTATTTCTTGCCACATGGTCACAACCACCACATCGCATATATAATTACATAAAGTTCAAGGGAAGATATTAGATGTAGCTCGAGCATACCAACATAGCTCAAATGATCCGTTGCATTTATGAAAAGTGTAGTGTTCAGCGAAGAGCGTGCGTGTGGTCTTTTTTAGAAGACGCATAATATGGATCAAAGACACAAAACGAGTTCTATCATCTACTAATATCAAAGTGTTTTTTTTTTTACCAATGTAGACGTATTAGACAAAAATATCGGATATTATACAGGTTATGTATATAAAATTAAAGAGTATTGTTTTGATAAAGGTAAATAATTACTAAAATACACCAAAACTGATATTGTCATGTATGGATAAAGTGACATGTGCAATGTGTTATATTGTCATGGTGGTTATGATAAAAGAATAAGAATTGATTATGATATCCAGATTATTAAAAAAAATCCAAGATATTTTGAGAAAAACCCAAAAAAATTATTAGGTACAGGAATCATATTAATTTAAAATCTAGTCACTCAAATTTTTTAAACGACTTCCAAAATTCTGGATAAGCCATGCAAATAAAATTTATTAAATATATCAATTGTCATATTAGAATAAAATATTAGTTGACCACCAAAGGTTTAGATAAATCATGGAATAAAACATTGCAAAATGTATTTATTTCTTCATTTGTCATTATAAGGAAAATCGGTATGACATATAGTTCTATGAATCGGTAAAATGATTTAACAATCTATATAATTTGGATATATTTTTTATTTTAAAAAATAACTTGAACTTGTCTAATTTTTACTTAAGTTTCAGAAAAACTTATTTACTTACATATTTGATTAATATTTAATATATGTGTATTGTTATAGTTGATTTAGAATCCAAGTCTGTTGCAAAGAGATCGTAATCGAATGACCAGTAGAATGATATGATATAGAATATATATATTTTATTTCTAGTTGTATCATGTTTTAGGGTCATATAAATATGTACGTAAAGGGTTGTAATTTATTTATTCAAACAATTAGTTAAAAATAAATTCTAAAATCGTTCAACTCGTCTTTTTTCCTGTTTACGCTATATTAATCAAAGTTTACTCGAACTTATAACATACATGGAAAAATGCATAAAGTAATTTGATACTGATCTACAGCAGCTGTTAAGTATTGAATTTGTCATTGTCGTAGCAGATTGTTAAATAATCTTTTCAGGAGGGAACCTACAAAGTTACAAACCAACAAAGAACGTTCAATTTTTTAAAAACAGGAGTTGATAAGCACATAATAAATCTTGCGACATTTTAAAAAAAAACAGGAGTTGATAAGTTACAAACCATCATTACTCTCTTCTTTGGAAATAGAACCGGTAATATGTTAACCACGCGGTATATAATTTGTGAACCGGGAATTACATTTAGTAGAAACTTGAAAGCAATAATTCATGCATTAAATGATGCATACCAAACTATACAAAGCCGGTGACATGTTTTATGCATTAAAGTCAAAGTTCCCCTAATAACCTTACCAAAATCCTAGAGGTTATAAAGTCATTCACCCAACCCCCTTAAGTAGGCCATTACCATTGAGAACACTAAAATGCCCAAATTTTATTTTAGAAATACCAGTTTCATTGGTTATAAACTTATTATTATGATAAATTAAGTTTGTGTGTGGTTTTGAATTTAAAACCAAGAAAAAAAAGTTGCATATAATATTACATACCTGTCAATAGATATGATCTTACATCTAGGAGAGACAATGTGAAATCATACATTCATTTTGTATTGAAACATCTCTCTGATATATACTATACATAATGAATCGGGTACTACGTTTTAATTATCGAGTGTCCACGATGTGTAATATTTATTTATTTATGACATCAATGTATAATATTTGACAAATGATATTTTTTGTGACTTCATTTTTTCTTGTTGCCGTCGACATTTTTGTGACTTCTAATCGTTTCAGTAACATGACATTTTTGTCTGTTATCATTCTTATTAGGACATGCCATTCACATTGAACTCTCGCTAGCACTCTATATTAGCTTTTTCTTTTCTCAGTGTTGTGGTTAGCATTAGACGAAATTAAATTTTAAATAAGTTTTAAAATTACGATCCGGTTGTTTTAAGTTAAAGTAGTTACGTTGGTGTTCGGTAGTTAAAAGGTTTTATTTATATATGACACTCTATAATATTTTTAAACTCTACGTTATTATTTAAAATTTGAATATACATTAGAAAATTTATATTTTGCATTTGCATTTACAGTTCTCAAAAACTTGAATTGTAAGTATTTTTAGGATAGCATGAGTTGGTAAAAAAAAAAGCAAAAAAATAGACATTCTCGATTTTTACTGATTCGATTCTCATGTATTCATCATTTTCTTTTTGTTCGTCTTGTGATTTCATTGCATATTTGTTGCATTTAAAGTTTATAATTAGTCTTGACGCGTTTTATATATTTTTAAGTTGTCTTTGTGTATTTTTTTTTCTATTTGTGTTCATTTAGATGTTTGGAAATAGTTTGGGTTAAATAAGATGGATGAAATTTGAAGAAAGATGAAGAAAATATAAAGAAGAATCGGCCATGAGACCAACCATGATCTACGGTGGGTCGTTTGTTTAGAAACATTTTAAGAGGGAACTGTAGAAGATGTCGACCTCTTCCTTCCATTATGTCGTTCACTTGGTCATTTAGACACAAATTCACCAGTCGGTTACAAGAACGAGTTAGGTTAGGTTAACTCGGTTTGTACTATTTCGCTTAAAATCAACATGGATCGAGTTAGGTTAACTCGGTTTGTACTATTTTAACCTAATTAAATCATTCTAAAACCTAATTTAGGACAATGTACGGTGTTTGTAGACAAAAGATTCAATCAACGGTGGATACTAAGATAGTTCTGGTGGACAAATCATGATTTAAAAAAAAAAAAAATCACCTAATTTCTTGTATTAAAATGTGAATAGTCACTCTTATTATGGTTACCCCCAACGATTAAACCTTGAAAGCAAGAGTTTGAAATCAAGGTACATTTACTAACATAATTAAATAAATAATTCAATGTCCAATAATAGGAAACTAAATAAAAATAGCGAAATGATGCATAGATGCATCTAAGTTATGTGTTTGACCCGCATTTTGTGTTTGGTCACCTTCTCCGCCATGACGGCGCATCTAATGTTCCTCCTTTCGATTCTTCTTTCTCCTCTCTAACCAAAATTCTCACTTCCTTTTTTTATTTTTTCCATTTCTGATTATCTGACAGTAAGAATCATCCTAGTTTTCAAACTGTCAGATCATCTCAGTCTTGTCTTCTTCTTTTTTTTTTTTTTAATCTTTTTTTTTTCACTCTATAGAACAAAAGGTTTCACCTTTGATGATCACAAGATTGCCATTTTCTCGGGAAAAAAAACATACTAATTTCTTTCTTTAACAAAAAGAAAATCAGCATTTTGATTTGCTGTTATTCCGGCAACATTAATATTTTTTCCAGGAAAACAATGACTTGTCCGAATCTTGGCTCTTTCTCTGTGTTTTTTCTTCTTCGTCTTTGTCTTCCCAATTTGTTTGGATGAGATGAGAAATTTGGCTATAAAAAACAATCGAAAAAATTATGAGATCTCACTCATGCTCTCATAGCTGTAATTTCCAATATCTTGGCTTATGAATTTAAAAATCTCAACTTTGTCAAAGATCATAACTTTTTGTAGATACCCTTCTTGATTTTACAAAAAAAAAAATCTGCTCTCAGTCGCTTGATCTCTGATCTTTTCCCGAGAAAATAAAAATTTTAGGTAACCGGAAATTGCAGAAAACGAGGTCGGATTGTATAACCAATAAGTCACGGTCTTCTCTGCTTTTCTCTCTGTTCGGTTGGTTTCACGGTATTGTCTTTTTTTGTTTTCTTTTCTCTTTTCTTTTACTTTTTTTTTCCACTTTGTAAAAGACAAAACTGAAAATTATGTTTCTTGGTTTCTTCGTTTTAAACTGTTCTCTCGCGGGTGTTGAAAAAAATCAGTTGAATATAATGTTCGAATCTCATCAGTAATTCAAAAAAAAACAATTGACGTTTTCTTACTCGTTTTGCGTGTCTGAAACTTCAATAATTTCAGGGTTTCTTGAATATCTGAAAAATCTGCAATTTGTTTCAGTAAAGATTCCAACTTTGGCTCCAGTGAGAAGTAAGCTGCAAGATCTTTAAATGGCAGGAGGTGGAACAAAGAGAAGAAGAAGGAGATTACAACTAAGTAAGCTATATACATTAACATGCGCTAAAGCATGTTTTAAGCAAGACCATTCTCAAATCGGAGGACCTGGTTTTTCTCGGGTTGTGTACTGTAACGAACCTGATTCACCTGAAGCTGATTCAAGAAACTACTGTGACAACTATGTGAGGACTACAAAGTACACTCTTGCTACTTTCTTACCAAAATCACTGTTTGAGCAGTTTAGGAGAGTTGCCAATTTCTATTTCTTGGTTACTGGGATCTTGGCTTTCACTCCTCTTGCTCCTTATACTGCTTCGAGTGCCATTGTTCCTCTTCTTTTCGTTATTGGTGCTACTATGGTTAAAGAAGGTGTTGAAGATTGGCGCCGCAAAAAGCAGGTACCTTTTGATTCTCTTCTTTCTCTCAGATTGTGATTAGACCTGCATTAGATTATCTAGTTGGATTCTGTGTGTTGTGTTATCTAGTAGATTCCGTTGAGATTTATCTGTGTCAAACTGAAATAGAAGCTTTTGTGATGTGGTTTTTAGGATAATGAGGTAAATAATAGGAAAGTTAAAGTGCATAGAGGCGATGGGAATTTCGATTTAAAGCAGTGGAAGACTTTGAGTATTGGAGATATAGTAAAGGTAGAGAAGAACGAGTTTTTCCCGGCAGATCTCGTTTTGCTCGCTTCTAGCTATGAAGATGCTATTTGCTATGTAGAGACAATGAACCTTGATGGGGAGACCAATCTGAAAGTTAAACAAGGACTTGAAGTAACTTCGTCTTTGCGTGACGAGTTTAACTTCAAGGGCTTTGAGGCTTTTGTCAAATGCGAGGATCCAAATGCTAATTTGTATTCCTTTGTTGGAACCATGGAGCTTATGGGAGCCAAATACCCTCTCTCACTGCAACAGCTTCTTTTGAGAGACTCAAAACTCAGGAACACAGATTTCATCTTTGGAGCGGTTATCTTCACGGGTCATGACACAAAGGTTATTCAGAATTCAACAGATCCTCCATCTAAGAGAAGCATGATTGAAAAGAAGATGGATAAGATCATCTACCTCATGTTCTTCATGGTTGTTACGATGGCATTTATTGGTTCTGTTATCTTTGGAGTTACAACAAGAGAAGATTTTAAAGATGGTGTGATGAAGAGATGGTATCTGAAACCAGATAGCTCCAGTATCTTCTTTGACCCCAAAAGGGCACCCGTGGCTGCGATCTATCACTTTCTAACGGCGATTATGCTGTACAGTTATTTCATTCCTATATCTTTATATGTCTCAATAGAGATTGTTAAAGTCCTTCAGAGCATCTTCATCAATCAGGATATCCACATGTATTATGAAGAAGCTGACAAGCCAGCTCGTGCGCGAACCTCTAACCTGAATGAAGAACTTGGACAAGTGGATACAATTCTCTCAGACAAGACAGGAACATTGACATGTAACTCCATGGAGTTCATCAAGTGTTCTATTGCAGGTACTGCTTATGGTCGTGGTGTTACAGAGGTGGAGATGGCTATGGGAAGAAGAAAAGGCTCTTCTTTGGTGTTTCAGAACAATGAGGATGATATGGAATTTCGTAAGGAGGCAATTTCTGAAGAATCAACAGTGAAAGGATTCAACTTTAGAGATGAAAGGATAATGAATGGAAACTGGGTCACTGAAATTCATGCCGATGTCATTCAGAAGTTTTTCAGATTACTCGCGGTATGCCATACAGTGATACCTGAAGTTGATGAAGATACAGAAAAGATCTCTTATGAGGCTGAGTCACCCGATGAAGCAGCATTTGTTATTGCAGCAAAGGAGCTTGGGTTTGAATTTTTTAACAGAACTCAAACTACCATATCGGTAAGAGAGCTTGATCTTGTGACTGGCAAACGAGTTGAAAGGTCGGTCCATCTCCTCTTCTTTGTTGTATGCTACCAAAAATTTCTCTTTGTTTTTAACTGAGTGAAATGGTTTTGTTTTGCAGGTTGTACAAAGTCCTGAACGTTCTTGAGTTCAACAGCACGAGGAAAAGAATGTCAGTGATAGTGCAGGATGAAGATGGAAAACTCTTATTACTTTGTAAAGGAGCAGATAAGTAAGTGACCTTTGACTTTAAAGAACCTTCTCATATAGATTTTGAACTTATTTTTTCGGTTTGTTTCGTTTTCTAGTGTTATGTTTGAAATACTTTCCAAGAATGGTAGAGAGTTTGAAGTGGAAACACGGGGCCATGTAAACGAGTATGCTGATGCAGGGCTGAGAACTTTGATACTAGCATATCGTGAACTTGATGAGAAAGAATACAAAGTTTTTAATGAAAGAATCAGTGAAGCTAAGAGTTCGGTTAGTGCTGATCGAGAATCGCTGATAGAGGATGTCACAGAGAAAATTGAGAAAGACCTGATTCTTCTTGGAGCTACTGCTGTTGAGGATAAACTCCAAAATGGAGTAAGCAAACCACTGATGATATGAACATAATTATGATTGGTGAATTGAAATACTTAATCCTTTGATTTATTTCAGGTCCCTGATTGCATTGACAAGCTTGCTCAAGCAGGAATAAAGATTTGGGTTTTGACTGGTGACAAAATGGAGACTGCTATCAATATTGGGTATCAATTTCTGGGTATCACCTTAATATTATACACTCTTGAGTTTCTGCATACATTTTTCTACTTTCTTTCCACTCTATAACCCTTTTCTATATTCGTCTTTGACAGCTTCGCTTGTAGTTTGCTCAGACAAGACATGAAGCAGATCATAATCAACTTGGAGACCCCTGAAATCCATTTACTGGAGAAAACTGGAGAAAAAGATGCCATTGCAAAGGTAAATATATTGATGATTTGCTGAACTGTATTAGAAGAAGATTATATAGACGAATGAATCAATGTGTTTAATTTTATCTTGCAGGCATCAAAAGAAAATGTCTTGTCGCAGATAATTAATGGAAAGGCTCAGTTAAAGTATTCTAGTGGGAACTCTGATGCTTTTGCTTTAATCATTGATGGAAAATCACTTGCTTACGCGTTGGATGATGATATAAAGCACATCTTCCTAGAGCTAGCCGTTCGTTGTGCGTCTGTCATTTGTTGCCGTTCATCACCAAAACAGAAAGCTCTGGTTAGTGTTTTTCTTTTACTTGTTCTTTGGTACTTTTCCCGCTGTCAAGATTTTCTCAAGAATGAAATCGCAATGTAGGTGACAAGACTAGTAAAATCTGGAAATGGTAAAACGACATTAGCAATTGGTGATGGCGCGAATGATGTTGGAATGCTTCAAGAAGCAGATATAGGTGTTGGGATTAGCGGTGTGGAAGGAATGCAGGTTCAATTTAGATTTGTATAACTATCATTTGTTTCTTTTAGTTGTGTGTTGTTTCTTTTTGTGGGCTAATCCTTATCGTTCTTCAGGCTGTAATGTCTAGCGACATTGCGATTGCTCAATTCAGATATCTGGAACGTTTGTTACTAGTCCATGGACACTGGTGTTACAGGCGTATCTCGACTATGGTAATTACCATTCCACATCTTCAAACATAATCATTACTTTTGGCTTTAACTAGTGTTCTCTTATTCACAGGTTTGCTACTTCTTCTACAAGAACATTACATTCGGTTTCACTCTCTTCTTATATGAAGCATACACAACATTCTCATCAACACCTGCCTACAACGACTGGTTTCTGTCTCTTTATAATGTCTTTTTCTCATCTCTTCCGGTTATTGCTCTTGGTGTCTTCGACCAGGATGTCTCGGCACGGTATTGTCTAAAGGTAAACTTATTTATTGCATTACAACAGCTTAATCTTCTCACCGTCAAATAGTTAGTGCCAACTTCTCCCTTTTTCTTGGTTTCGCAGTTTCCGCTCTTATACCAAGAAGGGGTGCAGAATGTTCTATTCAGCTGGCGCAGGATACTTGGCTGGATGTTCAACGGATTTTACAGTGCAGTAATCATTTTCTTCCTCTGCAAAAGCTCTCTCCAATCTCAAGCTTTCAACCACGATGGAAAAACCGTGGGAAGAGAAGTCCTAGGTGGAACAATGTACACATGCATTGTCTGGGTTGTGAATTTGCAGATGGCATTGTCCATCAGTTACTTCACTCTGATCCAGCACATTGTGATTTGGGGCTCCATCGTCGTTTGGTACTTTTTCATCACAATATATGGAGAACTCCCAGCAAATATATCAACCGGTGCATATAAAGTCTTTGTCGAAGCTCTCGCGCCTTCACTTTCTTACTGGCTCATTACTCTCTTTGTGGTTGTCACGACTTTGATGCCATACTTCATATACTCTGCACTTCAGATGAGCTTTTTCCCAATGTACCATGGGATGATACAATGGCTAAGGTACGAGGGTCAGTGTAACGACCCCGAGTACTGTGATATGGTGAGGCAAAGATCGATAAGGCCTACAACAGTTGGGTTCACCGCCAGATTAGAAGCTAAAAAGAGATCAGTAAGGAGATCTGAGCCTGAATCATGACAACAGAACTAACCAAATATCAACCTGTCTCCTCTTGAAGGGTTTTTTATATTCAACTGACTCGCAGATCGTAAATAGAACCATAAGCTTCTTGCTTCAGACTGGATCGAAGAAGGCTGTCTAAACAGTTGTTGTACATTCTGATTCTTGTGGCCTCGCCTGGTTACGAAACGAGATCTTACAGTTATGTCCAGTAAATTTTGAGTTTACGAAACAGCTGAAGATTATACATCAGAGTTCCAGTAGAGAGATTGTCTAGTGTCTTTTCTCTTCTTTTGCTCTTTCAAGATTACCCTTAGTCCTTTCATTTTTTACTGTCATTCTCAATCTTAGAGAAAATGGAGAATACATCATAGATAGGGATGTTAAATACCCCTTTGGTTTGTTCTTCTTAATGCTTCATTATTTGGATTCTTGAATCCAACAAGACATCTTGTGCAATGAGCAATGACAAGGAATGATGATCACTGTATCTAGATATTTCATATTGTGAGTTTCCTATATCCAAATCGTTTGCAGAGTCTCCTTGTCGCCAGAAACTCCCAAACACAAACTCTCCCTTCATGGAAAGTTCCTGCAACATCTCCTCAATATCTTCCATGCAACTTAATTTCGACCCATGCTCCTCTCTGCAATCATCCTCCTTTGTCGGTAGGAAGATTTTCGCATCTCTTCTCTTCCTTCCTCGGAGCCTTCTGGTCACAAATCTCTTCATTTTCAGTGCAAGTTTACAAGGAATCTTGAAGAATACGAAGATAAAGACTTGTAGTACAAAACACTCGCAGCAGCAACAAAGGATAACACAACCTGCTGCAAAAGCACCACAATCTTCTTCCATTACTCTTGATGCATTGAAAACATGTTAAGGTAACAACAAAGATATAGAGGACGGAGATGGAGAAAATATAACTTAAGAGATGACATCAGATTGTGTCAATGGAATATGTTCCTTGCCAACATTGGTATCAACAAATGCAATGCAACGCAACACCCATGTGTTTGTTTTTGCACATACTATAGAATCACATGTGATTTGAGACGCTTTTAGAAGCATTGTATTAGGAAGCTTGGACGTGAAAACAACTAACAATGAACAATCTTTCGTATTCTTTGGTTCTACTCTCCACTACGGTGATACACAAGGGGTAAATCAGTATTTCTGCATCTGGAAACTGAGCCAGATGAACAAACAATGATACAATGAGAGATAGATAGAGCCTTATTGATTTATCATAAGTAAAAGACTGAGAATATGACAAGGAGGTAACGTCACAAAACATGCAAACTTGACGGTAAAGGTATATTAAAAAAAAAAATAGATACAAAATTCCATGTAAGAAACAAAGCCTTCTTGTGCAAGAAGCCAAGAACATAAGTATATACCCATTTATCCCTTTTTCTCATCTTTCTGTTCAACCACATTCTCCTCTGTAATCCTCTGTTTCTGCAAATTGTTTTCGTAGACTCCTTAGTTTCACCACAAGGAAACAGAAAGACGAACACAAATCAAGAAGAAAACATAACCAGAAAGAGAGATTCTTACTGTTTTAAGCACTCTAAGAAGGTTCTGTTTTGAGATGGAACCCACTCTCCATAGTTACAGAACAGGATGTGCGGATTTGCGGCGTGAAAGATGGGAAGTTTTTCAGACAAAACTGGGATGTTCTTGATGGGTTGTTGCCTCTAATGGCGAGAGAAAAAAACAATCTGTGTATGATATTTACACGTTTTCGTCTCTGCTATTGTAACTACTATGTGTGAAAAAATCTGTACTGTAATTTTGGCTACCAAATGCCATTCTTCTAAATAATCTGATCTCTGCTGACTGTTGAGCTGAGTTAAAGACCTCGCTTTCGCCTAGTCTCATTCCGTTGGTAAGGTCTTCCCCAGCTAAACTTTCAAAAGCTCTCACAATCTGCAAAATATATCAAGATTCCTTCAAGTTTTAAGCAAATAAACTCTTCTCGGGGAAAGAATTAAAGAACATGTTTGTACTTGTCCCATCCGAGGTCTCTTGGCAGCTGAATGGCGCACGCAGGCTCCCGCTGCTTCTATCATTCTAAACATTTCAGAATCCACATAGTTATCTCCAAGCTTGGGATCTGCTAAAGAATCAAATTCCTCGGTTTCGATGGCATGACTTATCAGAGGCCGGGCCTGAAAAACAAATAATGCAAAGGTCAAACGACTTGAGGATTTGAAGAAAAGATTTACATGTTAATGGAGGTTTAAATAGCGGTTGTACCCATTCAACAAGGCTCTCGTCTCCCAGTGGTTGGGATGTATCCACCGGTTTACGTCCAGTGATTAGCTCAAGCAGAACAACTCCAAAGGAGTATACATCTGATTTCTCTGTTAATTTTCCACTTGATGCATATTCAGGAGCCATGTAGCTGAAGTAGATGAATTATATATATCAACCAGACACCAAAATATGCGAACTTGTATCAAACAACGCAAGCACCTACCCAAATGTTCCAATAACCCGTGTGGTGATATGAGTGTTACAATCAAGAGCTAATCTTGCAAGACCAAAGTCAGAAACCTACAAAAAATAAAGAGATCAAATACTGTTTTAAGTCACAATGTAACAGAAACCTCGCAAATCTAATATAGTAGACTAATGTGTACCCGAGCATCAAAGTTGTCTTCTAAAAGAATGTTAGACGACTTAATGTCCCTGTGAATGATACGCGGGT
This sequence comes from Crucihimalaya himalaica, assembly GCA_004349715.1. NCBI lineage: Eukaryota > Viridiplantae > Streptophyta > Magnoliopsida > Brassicales > Brassicaceae > Crucihimalaya > Crucihimalaya himalaica. Next base: position 5,430,854 of record SMJT01000002.1, read on the forward strand.
GACCTGACAAATGACAATAGACAGTTTAGTAAGAGTAGCACTAAGACTAGTTCTGGGAATAATGTGGTCCTCACAATTATATGCTAAATTTAGGAACTTTTGTTAAAAGAGGTGTGATGGGTGTAGAGAAATGAAAGAGAACGATATGGAAGTTACCATCTAAAGCAAGAAAATATGACTGAAGATGTCATACTAGTGGGATGAGTAACAACTTACAATCTTCATGGAGATAAGCTAGTCCACGAGCCGCACCAGCAGCAATTTTAACACGTGATGCCCAGTCCAGTACAGATTTAGCTCCTGTTTAAGAGACATGGTAGATAATGTCAGTCCCAGTGGTATGCATATATATAAAGAATAATCTCGGAGATGTTTGTACTATACCATGAAGGTGGAAGTAAAGGTCATTGTTAGAGACATAATCATAAATGAGCAATCTGCGGTCACCAGAGATGCAATGTCCCACGATGGAAACTAAATGGCGGTGATGAATTCTGCTAAGGGTCTCAACTTCGGCTTTGAACTCTCGGTCACCTTGTCCTCCACCAATTTTAAGTTGTTTCACAGCAACTACTCTCCCATCTGGTAATATCCCTTTATATACACTACCAAATCCACCTTCACCCAATAGATTTTCTTGTGAAAACCCATTTGTTGCCTTCACAAGTTCTTCGTAGGAAAACAATGCCTTCGAATTGCCTAAGCCACCAGATTGTGATTGTGAGAAATACGTAGGATGACTGCCCGAACGCTTGCTATCTACAACAGGTGCAGATGACTGCATCCTAAAAAAAGCTGAATCTGTACATAAGCATATCAAAATGTAATGTGAATCAAGAAACGCACACACAAGAAACAATTTTTACATAGCCTAGTATGAGGTCTAATGAAACAGTTTTAAGAATTCCTATCAAACTAATACCTGATCTTGCGGTAGAGCTCATTGGTGATGGCGTAACATCGCCACCACTAACAGCTGAAAGCCGTTTTTCTCGTTTCCTCAAGCACCAGACAAAAATTCCAATAAGACTGAACACCACAAGCGCCACTGCGACACTGATACCAATTACAGCACCAGTACCAATTCCACTACCATTAGTAGAATTTGAACTATCAGGAGGAGGCCTAAGAATAGGATTGTTCTGAGATGGATTGTCAGAACCTGGGACAAGTATTTGGGGAGGAGAACGTGGAGGAGGAGAAGAGATTGTTGGTGGTGGAGAATCTGGACTTCCCCTGGGAGGTGGAGGTTTAGTATCCTCGGGTGGTGGAGGAGGAGACTGTGTGGGACGGTCTGAAGGCGGTGAAGGAAGAGGAGGAGAAGGAGGAGGAGATTGAGTGGGACGCTCTGAAGGCGGTGAAGGAGGAGGAGATCGAATTGGACGCTCTGATGGCGGAGGAAGAGGAGGAGGAGAGCGTTCTAAGATTGGTGGTGAAGGCGAAGGCGGTGGAGGAGGAACAGATAGAGGAGGTGGAGGAGAAGAAGGTAATGATGGGACCAATGCAGGTGGTGGAGGCGGATTACTTGAAGGCTGCACCGGTGGTGGTGGTGATGGTGGTGGCAGTTGAACTGAAGGAGGAGGTGAAGGGAGCACTGGTTGGGGTGGTGGAGGAGAGCTCTCAGGTGGTTTTGGCAGAGGAGGAGGAGGTGCTCCATTTGGTACTGGTGGCGGTGAGGTTGTAACCGGAGGAGGAGCTCTAGTTGGTGGCGGTGCTGATGGAGGAAGCGGCGATATTACTGGTGGTGGTATTGCCGGAGTTGATGGTGAAGTATCATTGTTACTTGGAGGCGGCGGTGAAGTCACCGGAGGAGCATTTGAAACCGGAGGCTGTGACGGTGTAGTTGCCATCTCAATTCCGATCACCAAATCAACTTCTCATCCAAAATTTGAAACCTTTCCCTCAAGAAACGAGCAGAGGTGATGATCAATCACTAAATCAAGAACCAAAAACCTAAAAGTCTCAGATTTTGAGTATGACAGTATCCTGAAAGCACCAAACTTTACCAACCAAGAACACTAAACGTAAAGAAGTAGCAACTTTCAAGATCACACACAGCTAATACCTTTGATTAAACCCTAATTTTACTCAAAACACCAAGCTTCAAGACAAAGCAGAGAATACAATGGTAATACAGATCAAACCCAGATCGTTAAGATTAACTTGCTTCCACCAAATTCCAGATCACTCGCGCAAAACCAGATCATTGAGATTACCCACAATTTGATTGAAAATGTAATAACCTCAGATCTGTAAGAGCTTCACTTCAATAGCATAACTGAAAAATCTAGACATTGAAGAACAAAGGCAAAAACACAAGTAACTAACTTTGTCTTGTCCTTCTTCTTCTTCTCTTCAACTTCGAATCTTGAATCTGTTTTAATGAATCAGATTTGAATTCTTTTCACTTTCTTCCGAGCTTCAAAATAAGTTTTGAAGTTTCATTTCCTCAGCGTCTTCTCTGGGAAAGCTTCAATGCTACGTTAAATCAACGGTCAAAGAAATTGAAAGCTTTTAATTGTTTTTAAGGAAATAAATAAATTCGTTTCCATAACCCAATTAAATCAAATTTAAGCTACTTTTTTTTTTGTCGGCAATCAAATTCTGCTACTTTCCAAATTCACAGTAAGCATTTTTTTAATTTATATATATATATATATATATATATGTATTTTTTGTTTGTTTTCAGTATTTTATTAAAGCTTTTACGCGTCATTTTTCTTTCCCGGAGCTTGTATTAAAGCTATGTCATCAATAAGATCGGAGTATTGTTTTAGCAATAACTAAATAAATAAACACTGTAAAATATCGGTGGTTATAAAATGAAAATAAATTTAAATTTTATTCTTGAATAGATTCCATAATTCGTGTTGTTCTTTTTGTGATATAGAATTTGTTTATGAATCGCTACTAGCAAGATGGTTATTTTATTTTTTGGATATAGAATTTGTATAAAAATTGTCAATGGAGTTAATTAGTGATAAAGTTGCCATTTTTTTCTGATATATCAATCTCACATGACGACTGGACTTTTATTTTCTAACTTGATCTGAAGACGCTAAATTGATTCACAATTAATTAAATCGTGTACTATTAATTTTTTTTTATGACAAGTAGTTGTCTGCTCAATAATAATGGCGGTTAATATTATATCGAAATGTGGTTCTAATACTACAATATTTAATATTTCTAATTAAGTATTTTTAGTTGACTTTTTCTATATTTCTCAAGTTGGTTTGACTTGACCGCTTGAAAAAAAAAATTTAAAATTCTGGGTTGCAATATATATTGAGTTTTCTTTTGTTTTTTCCTTTTGGCATCATCGTATATTGCGTTTAAAAAGGACAAAATTTCATATAATATAAACCAAATAATTAGTAGCTCTTTCATTTTATAGCACATGACATCTAAAAGACAAACTATGTAAAATATTAAAGGGTGTACATTTATAAATTATAAAAAAATAATTCTAGGATCTCATTCTTCGAACTTCAAAGATTGTGATGAGTGCACTGATGTCATCACCGGGTGTCTTCACGTAACCTTAAGAAAACGAACTCTACATATCAATTTGGACAACAGACATAGATTGGGCAAGTTAAGGTTGAAATAGTCCAAATATTTTGGGTTGAAAAATGAGGATTACTTTAGGTTTAGATAGTGTGTTAAAGATGAAAAAAACACGTGGTTAAATAGAAGCATTTGCCACATAATTATAAATTAAATCACAATATATCATTTGTTTGTGTATCTTTGGTGTGTTTTTTATTAGTCTTGAGTTTTTTTTTTGTTGTGTCTTGTTTAAGAATTATATGGATTTTGGACTGGAAGATCCATTATAAATGCAAATTATTATCACAAGAAAAATGAGACACAACAAGACATTAAGTGCTACGGTGAATGGGAGAGACACTTTGATGGTAAACATGAAATACGTGTCGCCTTCAAATCCTTAAAACCCAAAAGAACATTCACTAAGCCGTGATCCCAGGCAGTCCAATTACTTTTCATTTTTTACACACTCACTCGTATCTCACCACGTACCATTTCTCCATCATTACTTGTGAACAAGTCCTAAAATTAAAAGAGGGACATGTGGTGTGAGAGGCTGCGAGCTAAGTGAGGATCTTAAAGGAAATAACAATTATTATTATATGAATATAAACGCACTTGTTGATCCATCATCATTGCATAAGAGGTGTAAATTCAGAAACACCTGCCACCTCTCTCTCTCTCTCTCTCTCTCTCTCTCCACTTATATAAAACTATAAATATATTCCTTGTTTATATCATAAACATGTGTTCATGTGGATGCCATATTATGTCAAACTGGTTTTGTTCTCCAATTCAAGACATGGTAAAAATCAAGAATGGGATTGACAAATGTAGAAGCTGATACACTTTTTTTTCTTAGGGAAACAAGATGTCTAATGAATTAATGTGTCAGAGATTTAAACCCAAAAGCAAATTTTATTTATCTGGAAAAGACATCTGAGAAATATTGAGCTCTTGTTGAATGGCTGCAACTCCCAATTTTTTCATTTGCTCTCTTGATCATATATATCCGTTCTGTGATTCATCTATAAGGAACAATCAAAACAAAATAACATTTCAAAGAGATCATCAACACTATCAAATGCATGTAGCCACTTTCCAAATCCATATAACAGACTGCTTATATCAATCGAAGTTTAACAACATAAGGAAACAGCATCAGCTCAAACTATTCTCAACAAATCCAGCTCAGTCACTGAAATGTTCAGTATTTGCTCTCACTACTATCAGGAACTTAAAATTATAATATATAAGAACTTTCAAGAATCACATCATGGAGAAGAGAAACATACCAAACTATCAGCAAGATCACTGCAAAACTATCATAAGTGATTTTGAAACATAAAAATACATGAATCCATTAACTACATGCTAACTTCCTTCAATTCCTCAATTTGGTATATAGATGGTTTATAGTTTCAATTCTAGATTTAAGATGATGTATAAGACACACACACACACAGATTGAACAAACATCAACAAAAACATGATACAGGAAAATAGGATCCCTGCCTTAAGTCCCTATGCTTACACATATCTTATCTTAGTAAACATCGGTTTGAATTATCCCTCTTCTATGCAAATGAAAATAAACTAACTTATCCCAAGTATTAAATTATGCCCAACAAATCCTCAACATGAGTGATGAAACTGGACAAGACAGGAACTAACTAAACCCTAAACCCATACATGCATTTTTCCCAACCAAAGCCTCAAAGCACCAAGCAGCTACACGAGTTCCAACCAATTTTATAACAATCCACTTAAGATTTCAAATGACAAAAAGAAAGCACCAAAGAAGATAAACAAAAGAGGATACACAAGATAGAAGCCATGAGCAAAAGCACCGGCGAGGACAAGACCGAAGAGACGGTCTCTGAGAACTGGTTTATGCCTTAAAGACAACCGAATCAAAGGAAGAGCAGGTGCGTAAATGAGAGGCACCAAGAATTTGATCGGAGCTCCTTTCTTCTTCCTCTCCATTACTGGTTTTGAAGGATCGCTTGACGACGCCATGGAGGATCCCTTTCCTTCCAAATTGCGATTTAGCGCGATTCAATTTAGGGATCTCTTTTTTCTTTTTTCTCTTTTCAACCTTTTGTTTTATAAGTTTAAAGGAATCTCATTAACGGACCTAAATTATCAAAGCCCACGACCAAATAGCCCGCGTTCTGGTAGTGTTTGTTATAACTAGAAATAAATAAAATTATTCCATACATATTAATAAACTTCATATAAACCTATTTTAATCTCTTTCACTAAAATAATATCTAATATATTAAAAAAAAAGTGTTCTCTTTCATCCTCATAATAATTTATTACCATTTTATTTTTAATAAATATATTTAATTTAAAAAGTCTGCCATTTAATTTTTAAAAAATTATAAAATATAATTTTCAAAATAAGTTGATATACTTTTATAAAATCTTCCAAAAATGTTAAATTTACATTTTTATTAGGAACGGATAAATGTGAGATATGAAGGTTATATGTAGTTTTAACATTTGTTTCATTAATTTTAAATATGTATTTTCTATATAATATTTGTTATGATATATGTGAAAGATGTGTGATATCTTCACAACATTAGTCAATATCCAAAATTTTATTCGCATCCGGTGTAGATATCTATCTAGTTTTTTATTATTATAAATGAATTTGACAGTCAAAACTCAAAAGAATAAGAGAACAACAATGACAAAACACATATAAAAGAGTAAGTTGAAATGCATAAAATGTAGAAGATTAGAAAATAATTCAATAGGGGCATATATCATCATAGCATGAATTACCGACACATGTAATTTTAAGTTTGGTTCGGTTTGGTTTTTATGATTAAGCTTTTTTTTTTATTTCATCCTTACCACAAGTTAACGGAGCCGTTGTGACAGTCCATCCTCTTTTACGCTAGTATATATATGCAGATGAAAATGACTTTTTCTCAGTTTCCCATGTAACCAACCGAAGTAAACATATCTCACAATTTCTATTGTACTAAGTGGTCATATTATACTTCTCTATGACTACTCACAATTTTCTATTGCTTTATAACAAAGATTCGAGTTCTATTTTGTTTAGTTCTCTAAATTAAGCAATATATATATATATATATATATATATATATATATATATTGCAAGTTCGACATCCACATAAACCATTAGCAATTTATTTTCTAATGAAACGAAATTGTAATTTTTTTTGCTGAAATTACTTAATGAATCTAAAAACATTATGACTTGGTTTTACAAAAGAATACATGCTAAAAAAAACTTAAAATACATGAAAATTTTACAAATTAGAGAAATATTTGCATTAAAATAGTGATAAAAAGAATGTGAAGTGTACAAAATTTATACATAAAACCACTAATATTTCAATGAAAATATTTTATGTTTCTAAAAGTGTTTTAAGCAATTATCATTTCGTCTCATGTTAAATCAAATTTACTCAAAATTTAAAAACATTAAGCGCCTTATCGATCTAGTGGTAGGTAATATGGCGGCGATCAATCATATTTCGAATGGAAACAAATATTTTTTGAATTAATTTATCAAAATTATCGTTTCTGTGACTTATATCAAAGGTCGGTACTGTATATTGGCGGTCGCTCTTTCAACAATTTGGGTGAATGGCTTCATCACAAAATATGATTATATGTTTGCGCTAATGGGTTTCTCTTAATTTTCAAAAATTTGGCTTCGGCTTCTAATTTGGTGGTTATAATTCCATCAAATGATGAAGGAAATAACCATGATCGATATTCATTGTCATCAAAAGTACCAGTTTCCTACGACGCTAACTCTAGAGGTTAATGTTTTTTTTTTTATCTTGAAACAGTTTTGTTATAACTTGAAATTAACAATCTGTATACTGTATAAGTTTCATGTTTTGTTGCAGTTTTATACGAAGAAAACTAAGATCATTTTAAAATCGTTCGGAACAGTAAACTTGGAGATTTTGACCCCACTAATAGCAGAGGGGTCAACAATTGCTTTTTCCAAACACTAATTTCCACTATTTGTATTTCGATTCTCATTTAGAATAATAACGTCATTATTAAATTGTCCTTTCAAAATAAACAACATCCGACTATTCATTTCGAATTGGATCTTTTGCTTTATAACAAATTAAAATTTGAGTTCCCTTTTGTTTAGTTCTCCAAATTAAGCAGAATATATATATATATATATATATATATATATATATTGCAAGTTCTACATCCACATACACCATTAGCAATCTTCGCTTTAGAAAAATTTTCTAAATGAAACGACCCCCTGGCTTGGAATGTCATGTATTAAATTGTAAGGCATTGCTACAAGTTGTATCATATACTCCCTCTGTTTCATTTTAAGTGTAGTTTTAGGTTTTAAAATTTGTTTCAATTTAAGTGTTGTTTTAGATTTTCAATGCAAATGTTTTTAAAAATTTCCAGTTTTATCCCTATTGTTTAAATGTTTTGACCAATAAAAAACTGTTAAACATATTAATTAAGGGTAAAACAAAAAATTTAATTGTTTTTCTTAATAAGTGTGTAGAATCCTTAAACTACACTTAAAATGAAACAGAGGGAGTAACGAAGAACAAGGGGAGAACTAGGTTTCTCTTTCATTAGACACACAAAGGAAAGTCACAATATAAATAGACCTGAAATTAGTGAAAAATATAAATGAAACATTAATCATTCTCTTTCCAATAATCTAGGATGAATTATTCAACGTAGACGTGTTACTAAAATCAGAAAATGACCTTTCTGGCTTTCTCCTAGTCCTGGTCCTGGAGCAGGATTTATGAAACTGGTTTGAATTTTTTATAGAAATCCCGGTTCGAGTTTATTACCGTAACGGTTCGAGTTTACCGTTACTATGAAGATTCAGAAGCGACCACGATAGAGTTATTTTAACGAAGACTTTATAAGTTGCCATGCAAATAGATAGATTTGGTATTCTGTTCTATGAATGGTTGGTTACTTGGTTAGTTGGTCAATGGATGATCGATTCATGGCCTGCCACTTTGTACGTGCCTTTATAAGTAAGTGTTACCATAAACAAATCATATCTAATAGTCGGAAAAATGACTATTTAATTCCCAAATTATTGCAATTTTGTATATTAATTCTCTAATTTGTGTGTTTGCAAATTAAATCTCCAACTATGCATTGACTTTGCAAATTTGGTTTCTGAAAAGTCAATGTCAAACACACATTTACTATCGTTAATGAAAATTATGTAAGATTTGTTTCTTATCCTTTCTTCCCTAATTAGAGAGCATAAAATCTTAAAATCAATGAGTTGCAGGCTTAGATGAATTGCATGTTTTGTTTTTCTTCATTATATCTCTGAATATTCTTCATTGATGGATGACTGATGTATGATGCCTACAATTATATCTATGAATCTTTCAAAACCTCCGGGGGTTAAAAGATGCGTTCAAAGATTAGCTGAATTTATCAATTCTAAATAATAGGTTGAATCATATGAGATGCATCAAAACACTATTAGGTTTTGTTTTAATGTAAAAATATTTGTTGTTGTCAAGCTATGAGTTGCAAACCAAGATAAAAGAAAGAACTCTCTATCTTTTGTGTTGCAAGTTGATGAGGACATCGAGATTCCTATAGAAGACTTTGAAGATGCTCCAGCTATTCAAGACATTACTACAATGAGAGAGCCGCCAAGAACTCGTTCGGGAACGCGAAGACTTAGAGGCTTATTCAACAAGGTTGTACAAGGCTTCCTAGCTCAAGTCATGAAGAATTCGACCAAGACTCAAGAGGCTCAAGACTTGAAGATGATTTTCTCAATTCAGCCCGTCTAAGCTTGTCAGAGATTTGTCAGAGATTTGTCAGAAATTTGTCAGAGATTTGTCAGAAATTTGTCAGAGATTTGTCAGAAATTTGTCAGAGATCAGCCCATGAAGAAACAATGAAGATTTCGACCAGCCCACTCTTAGCTTCTAAAAATCGTCCAAGGTATGTGTTTATTTACATTATATTGTGTTTGTTCATTTTGCAGGTTTATTAGAAGCTTAGGGTTATTTTTATTTCATAGTTTGTATTAGGCGTTATTTATTTTATGCATTTTATCTCATTATGTTTTAGGACTATAGATTAGTATTTGTATTAGGGTTTCGCCCAAGAAGGCATCAGCTGCACGAGCCCCTTTATAAGGTTCCTTAGCAGCCGTGTAACATTTTTTTACAGATCTATAACATAACGCAGTTCATCAACGTTCTCTGAGAAAGAGTTCTGAAACCCTAAATCTCTAGCTTTCCTTGTGAGTGATATCAAGGCGACCTAAAGATCAGTCTTATCACAAGAAATCACACTTGTGTGGCGACTTCCATCCTCTACCATCGATTCACTCATCCATTCCTCATCCCTACAATCGATCAACCACTCCATTCATCTCATTCGATCACCATTCCACTCAATCACCAACTCATTCGATCCACCATCACGTTCATTGCATTCACAATCGATCTATCCCACCATTCGGTCATCAACGTTTCCATCCATCCATCTCTCACGCTCGTAGCCACCTTCCATCCGTTGCATTCACATCTTCACTCATCCCTTCCACGCTCCTTGCTGATTCAAGAAGGACAGAGACTTCAGTCCATCCTACCTTGGTCACCTTCAATCATACTACTCCATTCTTGCATCATTTGGTATCAGAGCCAAAGCTCCTGAACCAGGCTCGCTTATTCCCTTTCATTGTTTGTTCTGTTTTGTTTTCATTTGTTTGTCATTCGTTGTTAGGTTTGTTTCGATTGCTACTTGTTTATTTGCTTCATTCGTTTGTTTCCTTGTGTTCTGTTTTGCTGTTTCTTGCTAGTCTGTTTTGTTTCTTGTTTAGTCCTAGGCGTTGCTTTCGTTCGTTGATTTGTCCTTCTGTTCATCTGTTCTTTTGTTCGCTTGCCTTGTGTTAGTTTGATCTGTCTTGTGTCTTGTTCGTTTATCTTTAGTCTAGTCGATCTTGTTTAGGTTTCAGTCCTTGTTCGATTTCTCTTAGTCGTTTGTTTGATCTGTTTGTGTTCGTCCGCTGTCTAGGTCTGTTTAGGATTGTCGTTTGTTGCATTCGCTGTTTTAGTTTCTTAGTTGTTCCTCTTGTTTGCTTTCTTGTTCTCTTGTTCGTTTGTCTTTTTCTCTTATTCGATTGTTTGCTGATTAGGTCTAGGTTCATAGCCGAAATTTGTTAGGTTGTTATATAGTTTTGAATTTCGAAATCTTAATTGGTTTAGTTAGGCCGATTTTCTTGTTAGGATAGTTAGATTCGATTTGTTTGGTTTAATTTAATTTTCGGTTTAGCTAGTTAGTTGGTTTAATTAGATTTGCGTTTGGTTTATTTTAATTTTTCTGGTTTAATTTAATTTTTCTGGTTTAGTTTAATTTTTCTGGTTTAAATTAATTGTTGTGTTTAATTTTGGTTAGTATTTATTTTTTTAAAAAAAATCATAGATTTAGTTATTATTTTCAGATTTATTTTTATAAGTTTACACCTTTTGTTCCCTAGTCCCTTGATCGCTTTTTCGAGTGTTTTTAGGACCAGGTTTACCATGGCAGGAGTGGATGCCGACCCCAACACTGCCTTGTTAGAAGCTCTTCAAAACATGAAGAACGACCTGGCAGCTCAGATTGGGAGAATCGAACAACGAGTTGGGCGACTAGAGCTTCCCCGAGAAGAGGAGCAAGCTGACGATGAAGACAGCGACCACACCATCGACGCCCAAGCAAGGAGGAGGAACCAGCATGCTCATCACCCCCGACCAGAAAGGGAAGTGAACCGAGGTTACAAGGACTTAAAGCTAATTGTTCCTACTTTTGCAGGAAGAGTTAATCCGCAAGCTTACTTGGAATGGGAGAGGCGCATGGATTACATCTTCGACTACTACGAGTACAATGACCAGAAGAAGATAGCCCTTGCTTTAGCTCAGCTCACAGACCACGCCCTATCTTGGTGGGACCGAGAAACCCAGGACCGAAGGAGAAATAATTTCGAGCAATTCACAACTTGGGCAGCCATGAAGTTCAACTTCAGGAGACGCTTTGTTCCACCCCACTACCACAGAGAGATGCAGCGACAATTCAGACAACTCTCCCAAAAGACTAAGAGTGTGGATGAGTACTTTGAAGAGTTCGAGCAGCTCAGAAATAGAATGGCCTTAGATGAGAGTGAAGAAGTGCTCATGGGTCATTTCATTGATGGACTCAATGATCGTATAGCCAGAAAGGTAGAACGCCAACCCTGTCATGATCTTAACGAATTATTACATGTAGCTGTGCAAGCAGAACAGGGAATCAAGAAGAAGGCTGCAGCAACCAGCCGCTCTAGACCTAATCAATGGAGCGCACCTACTCCTAGAAATCAATGGAACGCACCCCAGCCCAGTAGCATTGACAAAGGCAAAGCTGTGGCAACCAATGTTCAGGAGAGGAGACCAGCCTATGAGGCGCCTAGAAACAACCGTCAGGAACCAGGTAAGTCTTCTGTTCCTAATCCTCGAGCTAGAGACATAACTTGTTTTAAGTGTCAGGGAAAAGGACACTACGCAAGGGAGTGCCCCAACCAGCGAGTCATGATCCTCACACAAGAGGGAGGGTATGAATCCCAGGACGAGGAGGAGACTTTAGATGTTGCTGATTCAGAGGAGGAGATAGCCTATCCAGAGACAGGCGACATGCTAGTAGTCTGCAGGGCTCTAAGTGCGATGAGCGATCCTGACACCTTCTTGAGTGAGAATTTATTTTTTACTCGGTTTTCATTCCAGAACAAGGTATGTAGTTTAATTATAGATGGAGGTTCTTGTACTAACGCTGCAAGTCGAGTTCTTGTTGATAAGCTAGGAATGAAGACAAGCCCCCATCCACGACCATACCGACTTAGGTGGTTAGATTCTAACACCGAAATCAGAATCCAAGAGCATGTCAAAGTACCTTTCAGAATAGGTAAGTATGAGGATGAGGTTCTGTGCTATGTTGTTCCTATGCAAGTAGGACACCTTCTGCTCGGCCGCCCATGGCAGTTTGACAGAGAAGTCTTGCACAATGGTCGCACCAACACCCACTCCCTCACGTTTCAAAAACGCAAGTTTCAGCTTGCCCCATTGTCGCCTCAAGAGATACATGATATGCAGTCTAAGTTTGCTGCTGAGGCTAAGGTATGTAAGACTAATCTCTACATTACTTCTAGTACTATTTATAAAGCTTTGGATCATATAGAAACGGTGCTACTAATGGTGTTTAGAGATGTCTGTCTTACAAGAACACAGGAAATAATTATTCCCCCAGAAATCACTTCCATACTTGACAGGTTCAAGGATGTATTTCCTAAAGAGATACCAGCTGGATTACCACCCATAAGAGGGATCGAATATCAGATCGATCTAGAGAGCATAAAATCTTAAAATCAATGAGTTGCATGTTTTGTTGAATTGCATGTTTTATTTTTCTTCATTATATCTCTGAATATTCTTCACTGATGGATGACTGATGTATGATGCCTGCAATTATATCTATGAATCTTTCAAACCTCCGGGGGTTAAAAGATGCGTTCAAAGATTAGCTGAATTTATCAATTCTAAATAATAGATTGAAATATATGAGATGCATCAAAACACTATTAAAGGTTTTGTTTTAATGTGAAAATATTTGTTGTTGTCAAGCTATGAGTTGCAAACCAAGATAAAAGAAAGAACTCTCTATCTTTTGTGTTGCAAGTTGATGAGGACATCGAAATTCCTATAGAAGACTTTGAAGATGCTCCAGCTATTCAAGACATTACTGCAATGAGAGAGCCGCCAAGAACTCGTTCGGGAACTCGAATACTTAGAAGCTTATTCAACAAGGCTGTTCAAGGCTTCCTAGCTCAAGACATAAAGAATTCGACCAAGACTCAAGAGGCTCAAGACTTGAAGATGTTTTTCTCAATTCAGCCCGTCTAAGCTTGTCAGAGATTTATCAGAGATCAGCCCATGAAGAAACAATGAAGATTTCGACCAGCCCACTCTTAGCTTCTAAAAATCGTCCAAGGTATGTGTTTATTTACATTATATTGTGTTTGTTCATTTTGCAGGTTTATTAGAAGCTTAGGGTTATTTTTATTTCATAGTTTGTATTAGGCGTTATTTATTTTATGCATTTTATCTCATTATGTTTTAGGACTATAGATTAGTATTTGTATTAGGGTTTCGCCCAAGAAGGCATCAGCTGCACGAGCCCCTTTATAAGGTTCCTTAGCAGCCGTGTAACAATTTTTTACAGATCTATAACATAACGCAGTTCATCAACGTTCTCTGAGAAAGAGTTCTGAAACCCTAAATCTCTAGCTTTCCTTGTGAGTGATATCAAGGCGATTTAAAGATCAGTCTTATCACAAGAAATCACACTTGTGTGGCAACTTCCATCCACTACCATCGATTCACTCATCCATTCCTCATCCCTACAATCGATCAACCACTCCATTCATCTCATTCGATCACCATTCCACTCAATCACCAACTCATTCGATCCACCATCACGTTCATTGCATTCACAATCGATCTATCCCACCATTCGGTCATCAACGTTTCCATCCATCCATCTCTCACGCTCGTAGCCACCTTCCATCCGTTGCATTCACATCTTCACTCATCCCTTCCACGCTCCTTGCTGATTCAAGAAGGACAGAGACTTCAGTCCATCCTACCTTGGTCACCTTCAATCATACTACTCCATTCTTGCATCACAAGTTCTAAGAACTCTCTCCCAACTCTCGCCTACTCTATCTCCTCCTAAGGAAGAAGACCATTACAAAAGTAACTCTTCCAGTGGACCACTATCAAATTTAAGATAGAATTCAAAAACTTTGTTTCCTACAAATTTTGTAAAGAGTTGCATACTATTATACCATCACGTGTACTCTTTAAAGATAGCTTACATCCATTGTACTAGCTTAGTGTTTATAAGACTGGTTTGTGACACGTGACTAGACATGGACAAAAAAGGATTTTTTTTTGGGAATATACATTATGGGCTTATGATGGAGTTATGTATGTACTGAATCTATTAATTGTAAAAACATCAAACTGATACACAAGCACATATATATATATAATAAACATTTCAAACCCATCTCTAGTCCCATAACTTATTTATTTATTTTCTATTGTTACAAACAACTATACCCAAGCTAGCTGATATGCTCAAATATAATACTCTAAAAGTACTAAAGCAGTAGCTGCAGTATATTAGAAAGCAGTAGCTGCAGTATATTAGAAAGCAGTAGCTGCAATATATTTAGAGGTCGAACCACAATGACTCAAGATATCACTCAATTGATTTCAGAATTTGAATCAAGCTAAGCAAAATTAATGTAATTAAAAACAGCAAACGATTAAAAGTGGTTTGTAAGATCAAAGGAGGAAAACGCTAAGCCTAGAGAAATTCGCCGGTAAATCAGAATTGCATATCAAACATTTTGTGTTCTGTCCGATGAAGCTACCTCACATTTACACATGAAATCTCATACTTGATGTCCTTCTAACTGATCAAAGCTAGAAGGTATGCCAAAGTTTATATACCAACAAGAACTTCAATCAATGATCCCAAAAATCTACCCATTCTTTAAATGTCAAAACTTATAATTTTTATATTTTAGAATATGCGCTTTTTTAATTTTTAAAACCTGCAACTCATCAAGACCTGCAACTCTTTTAAAAGAACAAGTTTCTTAAAACATAGCTTTTGTCTCTTTCTAATCATGATTGAATTGTAAAATTTGAAAAAAAAATTTGAGTTTAAAGTTTCACGTTCTGTAATTAGGGATTTCATTTAACGACAGTAACGTGTGTTTGACGTTGACTTTTCAGAATCATGCAAAGTCAATGCATCGTTATTGATTTAATTTGTAAATACACAAATTGAACAATTAATCTGCAAAATTACAATAATTTAGAAATTAAATGGTCATTTCCCCTATAATTGTCACACCAATTAGCTTCACCCACGTGATTCTCGTTCATCTTAGATTAGATC
Organism: Crucihimalaya himalaica; assembly: GCA_004349715.1. Taxonomy (NCBI): domain Eukaryota; kingdom Viridiplantae; phylum Streptophyta; class Magnoliopsida; order Brassicales; family Brassicaceae; genus Crucihimalaya; species Crucihimalaya himalaica. The sequence continues at coordinate 5,446,424 of SMJT01000002.1, forward strand.
CTTTTTATAACTTTGTATTCAACCGTTTAAGGTGATTAGATTTTTTTTTAATAATGATGCTATTTGGGCTAACAAATACAACTGCAACCTTATCTTAAACGTTACGAGACATGTACATGGAGGAACATATCAAGAGAAAACAAAAGTGAAAAGCGGATGATAGCTAATTAACAATTAAACTTCTACAAATTGTTTATATTTATCATCACGAAGATCTGTCTAAATTCGAGAGCAAAAAAAAAAAAAGAAAACAACTAATAAATATAGGGAAAAAAAAAAAAGATTATTTACGTAAACCGTGTACATATTATATAGCATTCGTCTATTTTATTCAAAAATCTCAACCTATGAAAACACATTTCTTGGTTACAAAACATAACGGACGAAATTTTCTTACACTCACTTGGCATTATTAAACCTACAAATTCAAAATCACGATATTTGACTACTAACACTATGACACAGGAATTGTGGCTGTATTTGTAGAGGAAGATGTCGCCGGCGAGTTACAGCTTCTCTCCACCGAACGTTTGGGAGATTGCGCCACCGCAACAGGAGCATATACACCACCGTTGTTGGCTACATCTGACGGTGGAGGAAAATCTTGTGGCGACGGCACCCATATGCCTCCAACCACCACGAATTGCGGCTGTTGCGGGTTACCATTACTTTGTGCCGCCACCGTTGTCGATGGCCTTCTTGTATGAAGTCTATATTTCTGAAATATTCCACAAAATATTTGAGAATTATTTCATTTAATTACCACAACGTATAGTTATTAACATCAAAATTGATTAGTAACCTGTAAATGGCTTTTAACTTCGTCATTTGTTAATCCATCAACTTTCATATGGTCTCTAATCTGTTTAGGCGTAGCTACTACAAAATTAGCCAATTAAAACAAATAACAATCATTAATTTATCGATTTAATTACGAATCACTAATGAGCCAATCAGGAAAAAAAAAAAAAAATTTATCTTAATTACCATGAGATCCTCCGAGCTGCTGAAGCGCGTTTAGGAATCGCCGGTGTAATTCCGGCGACCAGCATCGTCTTTGTTTTCTATGCGTTTGCGACTGCGATTGATGGTGCTGTATCTGTATCTTCTCCTCTCCAACTTTAACCGAATCACTTTTAGCACCACCTGTTTCCGTGGTGGAGCTCGTCGTCGCCGGCGCCGAACTAGGCACTTTCACCGCCGGTTGCAAATCAGTTTCCAAAACGCGTTTTTTCTCCTTTTGAAACGGCTGAAACGCACCGCTTTTTGGTTTCACCTCGACCACTTTCGCTTTCTTAACTACACGCTCCTAATACAAAAACATAATTGAGATTTTTCCTCATAATCAAGAACTAAAACTCCTTACAAAAGCTCCTTAAATACCTCATTTGTGTTAAGATCCGGTGATGGATTCCATAACTGAACAGATCTAAGCCAATCAGATTTCTTATTATTCCCAATTTGTTCAAGTTCTGGAGAAGATTCATGTTCACCATCTTCTTCTTCTTCTTCGTCACATAACGAACTCTTCTTGATTGGAATAAACTCTTCAAAAACAGGACCACCACAGACACTTGTTGTCTGTTCAGAACACTGTTCTGATGTTGTCGTACCAGATAACTCCTTCCGACAAGCTTCGATCGCTACAGAAACATCAAAACAAAAAGAACCCGTAAAGTGATTTGTAAGAAACTTGTTGTAAAAAATATTTGAGACATTTAATTGATTATATACCTTGAGTGACGAGTTCTAAACATAAAGGAAGCTCACGTTGAAAGACTTGGATTTTTTTCTGTTCTTCTTCAAGTGCTTCAACGTATTCATGACATTTCTGCATTTTCTGAGCGTAATCCATCTCCACCATCATTATTCTTCTAAAAGGGACCAAAGAACCAAATGGGTAGATCTATAGAGAGACGACAGCAAGAAAGAAGCTTAACCTCAATGGAGAAAGAATATTGGATCTTTAAATGGAATCAAAACATAGAGAAAATTCAATGTTTTGAAGAGATAGAGAGAGAGAGAGAGGGTTTTGGAACAAGAAATGAAGGGGATCGAGGTCGGGGCGTCGCGTACCTAAACGAATCTTTGAGAGTCTTAATTTTTGGATTTTTTTAGAAAAAGAGAAGGGTAAAATTGTAATTTTGAGAGGATGTGGGGTTTAGGTGTTTTTTGTGTGAATATTCGGAGGATCAGATTCGATTATTAGGTTCGCATCTCTTTGTATGGGCTGGAACTGACGTCACTATTCTCAATCTGCTTTTAGATAAGAACGAAGACTCAACCATTTTTTTTCTTCTCCCCCAAATTAAGATTCACACTCCAACAAGGTTTCCTTATAAATACATTTTAACAAAATCCAGATTCCAGATTGTTTTTTCAAACAAGCTTATCCTTTATTTAATATTTACTATTACTTTACAAGATGAGTGATTTTTTGTGTGTTTTATGTTGACATCTACTTTATTAAATAGAATTTACTTTTGTTATGCGTTATTTCCATAAAATTGACATTCACCTAACAAAATATGCGTTCATTAAATATATAAAAATATCTTATAAGGAAAAACAATCATGTTTTAAATGACAATAAATCATATCATGAATGCTTTCTTCCAAATATCGTGGTATCATCTACCTATTTTACAATTTTATATGTGTAGTTGATGGTTAAATATCTCTGCTTTCTTGATGGTTATAATAGGGTTGGGTAGAAAAATTAAACTCGGAGTGGGCACCAAAACCAATCAGAAAAGTTTGATCTAAACCTAAATCAGAGAAATATCTTAATGGATTTTATAGGGTAATTACTTCGGATACTGGATAAAATCCGATATCAATTGAAACCTGAATTAGTACATGGAAAATCCAAAATTTCGAGTTATTCAAATATTTTCAAGTATTTTTGAGAAGTTTAGGTTATTTTATCAGATTTTTTTTTGGGTAATTCAAATACATCCGATAATTTTGGATAGTTTAGGTTGTTTTTATCGAATTTTGAGATAATTTGAATATTTTTGAATACATTCAAATATTTTTAGGTAATTTTTACAAGTAATTTGGAGCCAAACTAAAACCAAACCAAATCTGCTAAAATATCATGGTAAATATTAGATCCCAAATAAATTACTAGAATCGAAATGAATATGAAAAGAACGGAATTGAATTCGATTGTTAATTTAGAAAAACTAGAATAAGACTTATGAGCTTAATACCAAAAACCTCGAATCCTCGAGTTAATTAATCTCTCAAGTTAATTACCCTTACTTGGTGTGATATTTTAAAACGATTAGAACAAAAAAAAATGAAATGGAAATGAGCTAATGTGGTGAAGGAATATTCTAGGGAGGAAAAAAGAATCACGAGAAAAAACAAAAACAAAAAAAAAAAAAATAGAAAGAAGAATCTTTTGGAAAGAAGTGTGAGATTCACATTTGCCCACGCCGCGTTTTTTATCACACATCCGACCTTTCATTCTCCTCAAGAGCCAATTCCCACATTTGCCGATGTTCACTCGCTCTTCCGCGCGTGTGCTCCCACGTGCCAAATCTTCGATTGATGCAACCAGATTCTGCATTTGTCATTCATTATCTTCTTGGCTTCTTCATTTTCTATTTGGTTTCATCCATATCGCTTTAGAAATTTTTCATTACTAAAACAAAATGTATTAATTGTTGGATTGCCGCTATATTTTACTATAAATTTTGGTCGTTAAAACGTCTTTATCATGAATTTTTTAGTTTTTTGAAATATAATACAAAAAACTTTAAGATTTTATATTTTATCATTAGCTTTCTAAACTATTTACGTTCAATACATATAATATTGATTGGACGATCTCAGAGAATATGTAGCTGAACTGAAACGTACAAACCATGAGACAACCGCAATTATAGAGATAATATCAAATGTTGCTGGTGAATATGTGTTCAACCGCATCTATGTATGTTTTGGTGCAACGAAAAATGCATTCTACTATTGTAAGTCTATCATTGGGATTGATGGAACCTTGTTGAAGATGGATGTGAAAGGAGTCATATTGACTACTATTGGTCATGATGCAAACAATTAAATTTATCATGTTGCTTGGGCAGTTGTGCAGGCTGAGAATGCAGAAAATTGGCTATGAATTCGATTTGAAAAATTCTCAATTGAAGAACCCTAGGTCCAAATTGATTTTGTGTTGTTTTGCTTGTAATTAGGTTTAAAATCGGGATATTAAAATCAAAACATATTTTTAAACGCGTTTAATGGTTAATCAAATTAACCCGGTGTAGTGCACTTAAACCGTCCAATCACTTTTATATGTATTGAATGTAAACGGTTTAGAAAGTTGATGTTAAAATTCAAAGTTTAAAGATTTTTATGTTGTATTTTAGAGAGACAAAAAAATTATGGTGAAAGTGGATTAATGGTTAAAATTCATAGCGGTAACCTTTAGTTATTTTATTAGACATAATTATCAATTATGGTCATCTATTTTCTGATGGGTTTACTGTAAAATGCTTAACTAGGATGATAAGCAAAGATCAGATTCATTGTTCACCATGTTCACATTCTAAGAAATCAATTTGTCACAAGAACTTGAAATACCTGAATCCACATATAGAACTTTGTTGTCTCAGTTTGATGGACAATGGAAGTCAGGAAGCAAATATATGGTTGGTCTTATTGCGGAGGTGTGGGACATATAAATTTAAACGAGCTTGGCTCCATCAATTATTACTTTATTAGCGCATGTTAATAATTGTTTCCACGGGAAAGAAAACAACAAATACCTAATATTTATATTTTCATCTATATATGTTATGCATCTTCTATAGAAATATTTATTTTTGGGTATCTTATACAGATTAAAAAATATTAAATTTTATTTTAATTTTTAATTTTTAATTTTTAATTTTTATTTATTTTAATAACAATTTTCATTCATTGTTTCACTACTATTTTTTTTTTCTTTTTTTTTCAATGTCTATATTTAATGAGTTTTGCAATTAGTAAATCTAGAAAATCAATTTTTTAAACATAGAACATGATCTACAACAGATATAGTATTAGTCTTGTGACTTGTGAGTGTTTAAACATGGAGACATGATCTCCAACACACTGCACATTCAGGAGCTCTCATCACAATATTTCCTTAATAGCAACAAGTGAAGAATGGTATTAAGACTGTCAATTAGGACTGATAGACTTTGGATTTAGCATAAACTATTACGCCATAAAACGAGTTAAGGAAATTGGTTCGGCCACTACGAACACAATATGAAGCATTGTTTCTAATTTATATGATTTTATATATTAAAATAATATTAAATATTTCTATGTGTGCAACTTAAATTTGAAAATATTCCATTGTTTACAAAATATACAAGAATTTTTTTAATTTGATGAGCATGTAGGTCTAGGTGCAAAACCCAAGAAAGAATTAATACCTTAAGTTATATGATTAAGGAATCACGTCACCATTTTTACAATTTACGGAATATCGTTTAATCCTATGAAAATTAAGGAATCGCGTTTTGGCGAGAAAATCATGAAATCACGTTTTTTGGCGGAAAAATTATGGAATCACTTTTTCGCGGGAAAACTACGTAATCACGTTTTTGGCTGAAAATTACGGAATCACGTTTTTGGCAGAAAAATTACGGAATCACGTTTTTAGCAAACAAATTACAAAATCACGTTTACTGACGGGAAAATTGTGAACCCATATTTTGGCGGAAAAACTACGGAATCACTTTTTCGCAGAAAAATTACGAAATCACGTTTTATCATAGGATTAAACAAGATTCCATAAATTTTAAGCCAAAAACGTGATTCCGTAGTTTTTCCGCGAAAAAAGTGATTCCGTAATTTTTCCGCACAAAAACGTGATTTCCTAATTTTTCCGCTAAAAACGTGATTCCGTAATTTTCCACCAAAAACGTGTTGTAATTTCTAGTGATAAACCATATTTAATTTTTATAATTTTTATAATTAAATTATTAATCTTATTTTAACTTTTCTGTTTTAATCATTATGTTGCAAAAAAAAATGATTAAGATATATTAAAGTGTTGTCCAATATACCACGAAATATCAATGTGTCCTATTGGTTAATGTGTTGTATGTCCGATTGCTCCATCCAGGTTTGAATCTTACTCTCAACAAATGTTTTTAGTTTAATTTAGCACCACTTGCCACGTCAGCTGTACAGCTGTGTCTAGTCAGCTATACACCTCAATTAAACCGAATTAAATTTTGTTATAGGGTTATACCTCGTAATGATACTTTACATGGAGCTAAACATTGATATTGGAAAACCGTGTGGTTACTTAATTTTTCTTTAATAGTTATACCTATTGAATACCTGCAGCTCTCCATGCTGCTGCCACATGAGTTTTACAATTAGTTCATATACAACTGACAAAACCAATAAACGAAAAAATATACATAGAGTATGTATGCACATTGATTCGGCTTTAACCAAGAGTCCAAGACTATCCAACTATAGATTAATAGAAATTACAAAGGTTCGTGTTGAAGAAACCCAGAGTCACTAAACCGGAAATAGCTTATAAATTCGAATCTGGGTTTGATTAACCGAGACTGTCAGACAAAGTAGTTCTGTTAAATGAATCCCAATGATAAAACGCAGCGTTTTGAGGCAGAGGCAGAGAGGCAAACGCGAAACTCCGTAAACCACCAATTTCTGAATTTTCTTCCATATTATAGTGATTAAAATTGTTCGGTCCTGATTATAGCTGTGACTTGAGAACTGAGAAGCACTCGAGCGAAGAGACAATGGAGACTACGATTTGTGGGAGATTAGCTCTCGCACCATCCACTCTCTTCAATTCTAAATCAGGTTTCTTCTCTGATTCCGTATCTCTTTGTTCTGTTCAGAGTCTTTGAATCAAAGCTGGAAACTTGAATTAGTAATCAAATTCTGGAGCTTTCTGTATTTAATTTTCTCATGCCGATTGCTACATACTGATGTTATCGGTTAAATTTTTTAAGTTTGAGACAAATATGTGAGGCAATTAGGTGTTGGAAAGAGGCAGGCTTTAACTTGTCTGAAACTATCCTGTCCGAGGCAAATTGAATTTGAATAACTCGTTTTGCAAAACAAAACAGAGGAGTACAAGGAAGGTTCTTGATATTTACGCCAATCGCTACATACAGATACAACTTATGTTTATCGAAGTGAATTTGATAAGATTATGTTCTAAAGATGTGTTGATGTTTCTGACTATTCCCTTTCTATAAAGATTCTGACACTTTATCTCTCTGGCTTTTGTAGTTGTGATTTAGTTTCAGCTTATTTGCTTGATTGAGTATTTATATACGATATTTCCTGGATTCTTGTAATTTCTAAGGCATTATAGGGAAGTTCACAAGTGCAGCAACACACTTGATTCTTGAGAAACACTTTAAATGAGTTTATTGGGATATAATCGGGGTGCTGCAAGATACAGCTTCTATAAATATAGTGGTTCCTTCTTGCAAAAACTTCATTTTCGACTTTACGGATCTTCTCGTTCCTTTTTCTCTGGTGTCATGTGTTTGCATGTCCTGCCATTTACTTTCCATGGATATCTTGTGATAATAGCGGATCTCTCTCTTACTTGGTGTGTGCAGGGGACAAACATTCACTCTCAAAAGGACCATGTTTGAATCGTGGTGTTCTTATGACCTTGTCTACATCCGCCGCATTGGGTAAAGGAGGTGGTGTCTTGGACAAACCTATTATTGAGAAAACCACTCCTGGTCGCGAATCCGAGTTTGATTTGAGGTATGCCATCAACAATCTTAATTGTAGTTTCAAATTGCCATATTCATATGCTTTCCTTGGCTCTAATTTTTGGGTTTTGATTTGTAAACTCTTGTTCCCCCTAAAAATGGTATTCATCTAGGATACATTCTCGAAGAATGTATTGTAATCAGCCTGATCTACTTCAGTTTACATAGTTTTGATCAAGACTTAGGCTGGACAGTCCGAAAAATTCTTATTGTGATTCTACCTTGCTCTGATTCAGGAAATCAAAGAAGATGGCTCCACCTTACAGGGTGATACTACACAACGATAACTTCAACAAGAGGGAATATGTGGTTCAGGTGTTGATGAAGGTAATACCCGGCATGACTGTAGACAACGCAGTTAACATTATGCAAGAAGCCCACATCAACGGTTTGGCAGTTGTGATCGTCTGTGCTCAGGCCGATGCAGAGCAACACTGTATGCAGCTACGGGGTAACGGCCTTCTCAGTTCCGTTGAACCCGATGGTGGAGGCTGCTGAAACTAATTAAACTCAGTATAGATTTTCCTACCTCCCAGGACTCTCTATTTAGTCAAAAATTTGTCCTTTAATGTATATAATATCAAAAATTTGGTACAAGACTGTTACTATATGCAATGAACCTTGCCCCTACATAGATCGGTTGTTGAGTTTAAGTTTTTTTCATATGGAACTTCAGAATGCAAATAAACAAAACTTTATTGAAGTCAAATTGTGTTACATATGAAGCTTTCTGATTATGTAATCACAATTGTAAATGTATCTAAGCAATTGTAAGGGAGCGGCTCATCTCGCTAAAAAAAGCATTCAAATCCAAGAAACCTGCAGTTTCAAGACATAGGGAAAACTTAAAGAGGAGTATACATATGGATGTTATTGCCAAAACGATTTCAGTTGCAACTGAGTGAATACCATATGGAGTTATCAAGCATCAATCGGAGTAAGAAACGACTGGATGCCGAAAATAATGAAAAGCATTCCACCGGAAAGAGCCACCTGCAACACATAAGACCCATTTGATCAAAACTGTTACACAAAACCGTAGAACGTTGCTTCAATAAAGAGAGGGATATCAAAAAGCATTACAATTCTTTCGGATATTTGAGATGCTAAGCTCTTGCCACCAAGAACAGCAGCTGTGGTGCACAATGTTTGTGCCCTGTGCAAGCAGAGAGATTATTAAGCAGTACAGACAGGGTCATCAATTTGATATAAATCATTATGAGTAGAAGACTTACACAATTCCGCCAAGGACCACACCAAGTGGGTTTTCATCTGCAGCCAAACCAATAGTCGCAAGCTAGAAATAGAGTAAGTTACAGTGAGTATGTGAAACACTAGGTAAAGTGGAACCAAGCAAAATGATGCACACGGAAAGTTACCTGACTCTTGTCACCCCACTCACCAAAGAAGTTAATTGAAAACGCCTTTAGAAGAGAGAAAAATGTGAGTCAAGTTACAATCAGTCCACTTTTTTAAAGAGAAATTCTGCAGAGATTTTATAACCTTAAGAAAAATGGGGGAGAAGAATGTAGTAAGGAATGGTCTTTTCTGCTTTTTCTGGTCATCTTCAATCTACAACATCAAATATATATTATAAAATCTTCGTGTACCCTCAAGCAGTCTTGAATCTTTTCTAGTTCCATACCTTACTGCTGTCTTTTTTCGATTGATCATTAGTCTTCTTCAAATCAGAATCCTAATATATTGAACAAGTGTCAACCCAAAAGCATTGTCTCTAAACATGAAAAATATGTACAAGAAGAATATCAACCAGTTCTGCTTCAACTTCTGCCAATTCTTCAGAACCCCTGCATATATAAAACAGATTTGGATGAGAAAATGCTACCTGAAATTTTTGGAAACAAAAATTTTTCCTCCAAGTCATCTAAATTCTCTTACCCTCCTTCTTTAAAACCGTCCCACAAAGACCATAACCCGAAGCCAAAGAACAAAAATGTTGTTATATGATGTGTCCATTTACGAGAGATCTGCAAATTGTAGTTCGAATCAGCGTCTGTCTAGCTGCAGGTTCTTAGAGATTCTATAGTAACAGGCACAAGCATTTTCACAATATCTTACCAGATTTGGAGCAGCCCAACCGAGTGTAGCAGATAGAATAGTCATGACCTTAAGTATAAGCAAGAAATGAGCTTCTTCAAATCTTAAAGAGTTCATCGAAGTCAACAAATGTATTAAGACATAGAAAAAAACTTACAATCAAAGCGGATAAACAACCAGCCAATACGAGTCTCCTAGGATAACGCATCGCCAAAATCTGGTTACAGAGTAAAACAATTAACATATCAGCACATAAGAAATCATCAACAGAAGCTACCAAAAAAGGTTAATAACTGTTCATGTTGATAAAAAGTCAACAGCTTTGATCAAAGAACATAGATACTTCAACATCTTTGAACTTAGCTCAAAATCTCCTAATCCAAGCAAATTGGATTTGAAATGTTGCTAAAGCTTCGAGCTTTGAGGAATCTAGATTGATCTCGTCATTAAAGTTTCCATGAGTACACTCTTTAACTCCAAAAGATTAAGAGGAAGAAGGAAGAGTAAGATAACTTACAGCAGCAGCAAAGAACGTTTTGTCACCAATCTCGGAGAGGAAAGTCATAGCGAGTGATTTAGTAAAACCCTAAAGATACCATCAATTAGCTTTGATTCCAAAAGTAAAAAACTTTGAATTTTGAGAGGAGATTAGCTCAACTGGATAACCTACCTGCAAAAGGGAGCCCATGACTGCCGAGAATCACGGCGGAGCGATCTGTTGCCGGCGAGAGCTGAGAACGTCGATTGTTGCGTAAGAGAAGGTGAATGTTTTTCTTCTTTCTTGGGATTTGTTTGGTGTGGGGAAGTGTGGAGAGCATACGTAGATTCTCATTGGTTAGATCTTAACACGTGGAAGAATTCGATTCGATGTAGAACAAGCTATGCTCCAAGGGGAATCAAAAGAAAGAGATAAAAGTATTGCATTGTAACATAGGCTGCACCAAAACTCCAGTAGAAAGAAACCATGTCTTTTGAGGATTCATCAGCTTCCATTTCTTGAAAGTTATTCTTGTTGCAGCTTATGTTGGTTGGTTGTCCGCAGAGAAGAGCTTTGAGTATCGAAAGTGTTAAACTGTTTTCCCTCTGGAATGAGTCCTGATAAGTTGTTATATGATAATTGAAGAGAACTAGGCATGATAAGATGTTGTGAGAAAGGTTGAGAGCTTGTAGTTCCAAAGGACCTCCAAGCATTAATGGGATTTCACCACTTAGTTCATTTTTTGAGAGATTTATGAAACTACAAAGTTACATGAAACTAAGAATTATGAGACCCAATATTCATTCGCGCTTTCTTCTAAACTCATAGTTAAACAATCATCAACCAATAAGAACTATATGGTCTTCTTTCTTGTAGTTAATTTTCTTACAAGTATGCTTGTATTTGAATATCTAGTTATCTGACAGAGTTTTAAAGGTAAGATCATCCGCACCCTACTTAATCCAAAGCTCTAAGACCAAGTATATTTATGTTGGCTTATAAGTAATGGCTAATAGTATCTATGCTCCACAACTAAGTGATTAACAGTGTAACAACATTACTCATTTTTTTTCTCTACTTGTCAAATCATCAATAAGAAGTTGTAGAAGATTTGTTTTGGTCAAATGTAACAATCCAATGTACTGTACATATATCTTCGGAAAAGAGAAAGGACTCTAAACTTTCATGATAAAAAAAACAAAGTGAAATGTTCTCACGATTATTACTTTCTCCCAAAGAATTTCAAAAGAAAATGAGAAGAGAAGAAAGAGACAAGATCGGATTCTGACGAGTGCAAACAAGAAATACCCACAAGACTAAACAGAGCCTAGACGTCATTGACTCTGCCAATGTAATGTACTACTACTCTCTTGTCCAAACCATTTCATTATTGGTACGTTCCCCCCGGTTTATACCAAAGTTATGAATTATGAGTGAATTTTTTGGTAAGAGAAAAGTCAATGGAGCCTCCGAGAGAAACGAGAGTTTGCTGGTTTTAGAATAGGAGACAGTAATAAATGTTAGAGACTTAATTTGTGACTTCATAAAAATACAAAGCTAATAATAGTTTCTTCATTTATATGAGGAAGATGTTTCTTTCAAGCAAAGCTTTTCTTTTTAATGCTCTTCTTCATCGGTCCACTGAATATAAGTTATAATACTGCAAGATTATTTGTTTTTTTATCATTAAAAAGGTATACTATTATAGAATTCACTCTTTTTTTAAAAAAAAAAATGTGATTTATACAAATATTATGAAAATGGGAGGTTTTTAATTCGCTTTCAATCAATATCACATCAGCTTCCGGGCAGAAGCAGCCCAGCCAGACTATTGCCTGCTTTATGGTAACTAGATTTCATTAATATCTGTTTTTTTAGTTTAACTTAGAATAGTTAATTAATTAAACAAAATAAAAATATTAATTGAGAAAATAGGCTAGGCTTTTGACATTATACAAGAGAGAGGAGAGAAGAAGGAAGAAAAAAAAACTCATCGTTTCAACAATACATCATGATTCATGAGTATATCCCATTATCGTCCAAATCGTATACTAATTACAAGTTTGACTAATTGATTAGAAGAAGTCATAAGCTTTGCTATTTATGCTATTTATTAAGTGATTAATTAATTAAATAAAAAATAAAGTAGGATTTAGAAACTTTTTTTGAATCTTTAGTGCATGGGTAAAAAAATAAAAACTCAAGAGTGCCAGTGGTCGAGAGGCCATTTTCAACATTGGCAGAGAGTAAAACAAGATGGAAATGACACACTGCATCTGAAAACATCCAGGCTCTGCATTACATATACATACAAAATATATTCACATTTATTCCATCATTTACATGCGTAAAGTATTATCATTGTTCACGAGATTTATCAATATAATATGTTTTTTACTATCCAACTGCAAATATCAATGAAAAAAATTCTCAATTGTTGTTTCGAAATTGAATGTTAGAGAAAATCATCTAAAATTGTAGAGTTTCCACGCATTAGCATATAATAAAAATTGAAGAATTTAATTATGAAAATATTCATGAAAATAAAGCAAATTAGTAAATAGTAGTACATACCAAAATAGAAAATAGTAATAACAATAATATTTTAAATATAGGAAAAAGAAGGTACGTGGGTGTGTGTGTTTGTTATCGGGAAACTAAAATCCCACCCTCTCAGACGCAATTCATTTACACTTTTTATTATTATCGATACTAATAAATCTCAAAATCTCTTCTCTGATTCTCTCACTCTCTCTGTCTCTCTCCTTGTCTATTACTACTCCTACTGTATTATTCGTATTTAATAATGATGAATCCTCCAGCCGTACTGATTCGCCATCTTTTCACCTCTTTAATGAATTTTCCTCCCTCTCTTTTAAATTTCACTTTCTTCTTCTTCTTTCTCTGAAAACCCAACTCCAGAAGAAAGCTCAGTTCTTTTTTCTGATTTTGCTTGTCTTCTTCTTCTTCTTCTTCTTCTTTAACAATGCAGAGCAGCTTCAAGACCGTTCCTTTCAACCCTGATATCTACTCTCAAGCCTCTTACTTCTTCAGGTAACTACACTTCTCTCTCTTTCTCTTCTTTAAAGTCTTCAACAACCATAAAAAACCAATCTTTTGTTTCTCTGTTTCCAACGAAGAAACAGAGGAGATACTTGCCTTGAAGAGTTTCATCAACCAGTCAATGGTTTTCACCATGATGAAGCTATCGATTTAAGTCCAAGTCAGCTTCTTTTCTCTTACTTTTTTCCTATACATACTACACAAGCATATATAAGTACAAGTACAAAAGGCTTAAGCTTTGTTGGAGGAATCTCAGTTGGTTCCATTTTCTGATTTTCTGTAGATGTCACTGTTGCTTCAGCCAACTTACACTACACGACGTTTGATACGGTAAAAGTTTGATTCCATCCACCAAACCCGAAATTTTATAATAAGCAAAAAACTAAAAAGTTTCTTTTTTTCTCTCATTCTTTCTATGTATGTATACTCTGTTTAGGTTATGGAGTGTGGTGGCTTGAGAGATAGACTTGAAGGAGAAGATGAGTGTTTGGATACAGGGCAGTTAGTGTACCAGAAAGGGACAAGGTTAGTAGGAGGAGGAGGAGGAGAAGTAAACAGCAGTTTAGAGAACTGGTGTGATTCGGTTTCAGCTATGGCTGATAACAGTCAACATACTGACACTTCCACAGATATTGATACTGATGACAAGACTCAGGTTTTGTTCCTTTGTCTTCTTCGTTAAATCATCACTGTCACCCAAACAAACAATAAAAAGATTAAAAGATTCTGTTTTTTTTTTCATTTCGGTTTGTTTCTTCCCTTGGAGTTTTGTTTTGTCCCTTTTAGTTTTTATAATTTCTCATTGATACGTCACCTTGGAATTCGATCAATATTGTTTGCCTAGATTATGTCTGTTTCAATATGAGCTTGTCTGTTTTTTTGCTCTGATGGGACACACCATGGATGATTGGTTTGTTGAACTTACTAACTCAATTTACAAAGTTCATGTAAAGTTTCTTCCTTTTTATGGGTATGATATGAACTTTACTGGCCCATGGCTTAAAAAATTGTAGTTGCTTGTAAAGTTTCTTGCTTTTTATTGATATAGAATATGGAAATCAATGGCCCATGGCTTTAGAAAATGGAATTGCTTGTAAAGTTTTAATGCTTTTTTACTTGTATCATATGATTTCACTGGCCCATGGCTTTGAGTGTAAACTGGTTCATATTTTAAGTTACATTGCTGCATATTGATTTTTTTGTGTTATATAGTTAAATGGAGTTCATCAAGGGATGGTTTTGGCTAAAAATTGTTCAGATCAGTCCAAGGTGAAATCTAGTGAACAGAGGGTAAATTTTCTGATTGAATCACTTGAGTTTTGGAATCCGTTTTTGGTTTATGGTTGAATGAAGTTTGACATTTCAAATTCTTCGCAGACACTTCGACGACTTGCTCAGAATCGAGAAGCTGCTAGGAAAAGTCGATTGAGGAAAAAAGTATAGTATAGCTGTTTCATGAAACTGTGTTTTTTTATCTTCCATTATCTTTGTAATTTTACTTCATATTTTGAATTGCATTGTCTCTTAATAGGCATATGTTCAGCAACTTGAGAATAGTCGAATCAGGCTTGCGCAGCTAGAGGAAGAGCTCAAAAGAGTTCGCCAACAGGTCTGAATGACTATTTAACTTCTTAAAATGTGTTGTGGAAGAAGGAAGCTTCAAGTTTTAGTAATTAGTGTTAATGGGTTTCTCTTATATGCAGGGAAGTTTGGTCGAAAGCGGAGTTACAGCTGATCATACGCAATTGGCAGCAGGAAATGGTATGACTTTTCAGAATCCCTCGTAACACATCTTGGCTCTTTTGGTAATATGAAGTGATCTTACTAAGGATGAAGTTTGTTTTTTTTATGTTGTAGGTGCTTTTTCATTTGAATTGGAATATACACGTTGGAAGGAGGAACATCAAAGGCTGATCAACGGCTTAAGATCGGGTGTGAATTCGCAGTTAGGTGACAACGAGCTACGCGTGCTAGTGGATGCTGTGATGAGTCACTACGATGAAATATTCAGGCTAAAGGAGATTGGCACTAAAGTTGACGTCTTTCATATGCTCTCAGGCATGTGGAAGACGCCTGCTGAGAGATTTTTCATGTGGTTAGGTGGATTTAGATCATCTGAGCTACTTAAGGTAAAAAGAAAAGGTTCAAAAACATTTTTTCACTATCAATGGTTTTGATCATTTCTCATAATTGGTAACTATGTTGTTAGATATTGGGGAACCATGTGGATCCGTTGACGGATCAGCAGTTGATAGGCATTTGCAACCTTCAACAGTCGTCTCAGCAAGCTGAGGATGCATTGTCACAAGGCATGGAAGCACTGCAACAATCGCTTCTCGAGACTCTTTCCTCTGCTTCAATGGGGCCAAATTCTTCAGCAAATGTTGCAGACTATATGGGTCATATGGCTATGGCCATGGGGAAACTTGGGACTCTCGAAAACTTCCTTCGCCAGGTAAAAAAACACAAATCCTCTCTCTCTCTCTCTCTTGACAACAACAACAATTGGCATTACAAATCAAGAACCTGAAAAGGTTATTATATCTTTGCAGGCAGATCTATTAAGGCAACAAACTCTGCAACAGCTGCACAGAATTCTCACCACACGACAAGCTGCTCGTGCTTTTTTGGTCATCCACGACAATATTTCTCGGCTTAGAGCACTTAGCTCACTATGGTTAGCCCGACCTAGGGACTAAAACCTGTCATGAGGCATGACCAATGGAAAGAATAGTTCTGGTCTTAGATTTTCACATTCACATATTTTAACTAAAAGGCCAAAGCTCTCTCCTCTTTAACGTCTTAGATCATCTGTTTATTTAGTCGGTAGTGAACGTTGCCATTCAGAATCAGTCATCGTTTCTTTATTTCACCTTACCTAACTAAACTGTGATAAACCAGAAGCTTACAAGATCTACACAAAAGTTAAAAACCGTAAGAGATAATAGCCACATTGTATAAAGTATCAGCGAATCATGCCAGGTACAACTATGGGAGGAGTTACTTTCTCTCGGCTCCATTTCTCTACATTCGAAAGCCATCCTGAAAATCACCAAAAACAAGAAAACATAGTTTGTGAATCTTGTGGAAGCTTTAATCTGTATGGTTTTTTATTTTGTGTTACTGTTGTTTAATAGCTTGTAACAGGTTTGCTTATTATGGGTTTTGTTATACTCTTCGATGGATTAATACTCTGATCTAATAAAACAAGTTTACAACCGCAAAAAAATGTCTTTGAAGCATTTAGATGAATACCGATCGAAGGGTCAGCGCCGCGGTTCTTGAGCTCTCTAGATTCTTGACAGATAGCGCATTGGGTGCAAAAGATATGAACCCAAAAGTCACGGCATGGTTCTTCAGGCAATGCGAAATGTTCCCTAAGCCTGGTCCGGCTTGGGAACGCATAAAGCCAACAACAACCCACAATGCCTAACGCTAGATGAATCAAACCTGCGTTCATACAAGCTGCATTCCCCAAATCCATTGTTTTTAGATTTTGTTTATACAAAATATGATGTTATTATATAAAATGTATATTATGGTGTTTTCTTACGTGTGGTTCCTCTGTTTACGATCTCGACGTTTTGAGCGAAGGAGATACATGGCATTATAGCTGTCTGAACACCTTTATGGATCCAATTAATAACAACAAATAAGAAAACAAAGAAGAAGAAAGATCAATCAAACACGAAGAGATACGTTTAGATACGTACAAATGTGAGCATCTTCGTGACAATCGCAGAGACCGGTGGTCCATAGTCCCTGAGGAAGCTGTTCGGCGTACGGTTGATCCCGGAACGACGTCCCCTCCGCCTTAAACACCGGCCCATTCCCGTACATTTTCAGTTTTGTTAATAACAATTATACCATAATCAAACAATAAGTAATAAATAAATAAATCACTCTCTGATTTTCTCGACGTTATTTGTTAAAAAAATATTTTAGCAGTTTTCTAAAGAATTAATAATCTGATGAGAGACATATGAAAGAAATTTTTAAAAATTTTATACTTTTTGTCGATTGGAGCTGGACATACGCACCAAAAAAAAAACTTCAACACAAGATAGAGAAGATAATTAAGCGTCAAATTTGTTGGTGGAGAAACTTATAGAAGAAGATGGTATCAAATAGTAATTAACGATTTACCTAAATGTAGTAGCACTTTATAGTGTAATATGTAACTTGCTGTTGCAATAATACAAAAATAGAAAACCGTTATTGAATAGATAGTTTGACTAACATTAGACCCCAATAAAAGAGAGAAGTCTATCCACATTATAATTCGTAAAATGTAGCTAGTTGACCAGATAGAGGTTAAATCTTGAGATTTGGACAAGATAGAAGTTAAATTTCTTAAGATTTGTACAATATCAATTTGCTTCTAGGCTTCTAAATTCAGTCATATATGTTTTTCTTATGTCAATCGAGCTTGTAATCGAGTTGCTCATATTTTACGTCGTAACGGATATTTAGAGTTAACTTTTTATTCTGACTGTATTTGTACACCTTCATGGATATTAAACGCTTTATGTAATGATTCTTTTACATAATAAAATTTAGCTTTGACGAAAAAAAATGATCAGTTTGCTTCTACAAGGTTCTAGAAAAACTATTTGCTTCTAAAAGAAATTCAAATAACTTAGAATTAGGGAAGTATAGAAAGATAATGATTTGGTCCTTAGTGGTGATACACTTCACTTTTTGATTCTTGTCCAAGATAGTGGTTTATGCCCAAACACCTATAGTGAAATTGAGAAATGAAAAAGAACCTTCACTAGACCTAGGTGCCGACTGAAGGCTTTCGAGAAAATATGGTTTAGTGCATTCCAATTTTCTAATTATTTAGAGAAAAAGAATAGTGCCAAACTTGATGCATTTTCAATATATAATATAAGTAAAACTGTGATTTGTAAAGAAAAAAAAATGAGAGAGTTGTGAGAATACTCTAAATGAAATAAACAAAATAGTCAAATACTCATATATATAAACCCTGAACTAGCTTCTTTACTCTAAGTAGGCTATAAAAGTTAAACTAAATAAATCATTAAACCTAAACATTTTTTTCCTGAATGAATGTAAAATTTTATTCAACCACAAAACCGTTTGCTAAGAAATTGAAATTCCTAACCCGTACCACCTAGATCTTTAACCATAAGACCAAAACAAAATGGCATATATAGACATATATATATATATATATATACATATATATCCACGACATATTTTCAACTTTTCCATTATATCCAAGAGAAGAACTGGCAGAAAAATAAATGGTCAACGTTAGTGTCTTACACTGATAATGCTGGTTTTCCAAAAGTCACGAATGATAATAATTCTGATTTGTATTATTAAGAAAAATAGGGGTAAAAATGGAGTAAGAACAAGAAAATGAGGTTGCCTTCAAAACGAACCACGAACTAGGCTTTTGTCTACTGTTTGTCCGCCACTAGAATTATCTAATTCATTCTAAGACATTATTTTAGTTTATAGTAGTTATATTCTTACAACTTCAATCTCAACCTTTGAACAAAAAAAAGCTTTGATCTCGAATCATGATAATAATATTTTTTAGCTTTTGATTGTTGTCCAGATTCATCAATCCAAGCCATGCACCTTATATGGGATATTGGTTATATGGCCAATATCCAACAACATGCACGCTGCTCTATTGAAAAGTCTATTTATTTATTTGTTAAAGGTCTATTAAAAGTTAATTATCATTTTTTAATTATACTAAAAGATAACTTTTCGTACACGATTTATATATTGATATGTAATAATAATATGGAACTTTTATTAAATTGTTTTTAATGATTGATCTAAAACCGATAATCATAGTCACTGTATGTATGATATACAACACAAACATTTTTAGTAGTTAAGATACAAACATATAAGAGCTACAATAAAATAAAAAAAAGTTATACAAAATACAGAACTAATTAAAGGGATCGTAGTGGTGGATATAAGCGTCGATGTGGGACAATAGCTCTAGAGTTGTGGTGTGCGCAAGCTGAGACTTTCCGAGAATATGAAACGCGTGACCAACGCCTTTATACACCACGCACTTGATCACTTTCTCATTACCATCGCACATCTCCATATTTCTGTCCATCAGCAAATCCATCTCCGCCACGCACACCAGCGTCCTCATCACCATCGACGACTTGATTTTCACCGGTTTGCAATACGGATGCTCTCTGTTTGCACCACGTGGCAAAGACAGCCTCCACCAGGCGTCAGAAGACGCCAGTGTCAGCACTGATCTTTTGTTGTTCCCCACGCGCCTCTCGCTCTCAGTACGCGCCTCCCCGCCGAAGAAAGGCTGGATCAGGATCGTTCCTTCTATCTTCAGTGGCTTTACGTCGGTGGCTGCTAATCTTGCTGCGACTTGGTGCGCTATGTTGCCTCCGGCGCTGTCTCCGGCCAAGAATATCCTGCCAAAGTCACATAGCCTGGCCCACAAGTTATCGTTTCTTGCTTTGTTGAGCCAAAGAATGGCATTGACCCCATCTTCGTAAGCTGCCGGAAGAGGGTTCTCAGGGGCTAAACGGTAGTTTACAGACATGATCAAGCACCGTGAGCGAGCGGACAATCTAGCCAAGAACTCATGGTAACACGACCAAGAAGCCGAGCCGACGCAGAATCCTCCACCGTGGAAGTAGACAATCAAAGGTAGCTTAGAGACCGACGACTTGGTCGTGGTCATCATTGGGACATAGATACGTGCCCATACGTTGGTCAGCTTGTCTATGACAACATCGGAGCAAGCCACGCCGAGCTCATGGGGTAGTGAGGTACCCACACACGGCACGAGTTGATATCGTTCCACGTGGCCGTCTTTGTAAACTCTTATAAGGCCTTCCACTTCGTCTACGACCGGTCCATGAATGTTGGTGTTATTAGGGTTAATGGTGGTCACTTGGGTCAATGTGGTGGCTCCCATATTTCTGATTTTTATGTGTGATTTGTGCAGTTTCGTGACACAAAGAGAGCTTTTTATTAGAGTTTGGGAGATTGATGTGTTTGGAGATTTCTTATATAGGAGGATGTATAATGGAGGGTGACGGAGACGGGTAAGGTCGAAAATATTTCTAACTTTACTTTTTCATCAAAACACTATCAATAATTGAAACTAAACTAAATTTGTGGGCTACTCTCTTTGTTATTTATTATTATGTAGTCCAATGTATAGGACCAGAGGATACCACGTGATTTTCTTCAATATAACAATCTGACTATTCGAGAAATTCAACTTCTATATGATCTACTCACAATTATCTCTGTTTTTTTTTCATCCATTTTTTTAGAATGTAGTCAAATATTGTCGTCACTGCTGAGATAATAGAAACGTGTGAATAGACTTAAAAGTTGTTCTTATCCAATAGGCGTGGGAGGCAAATTTCAACGTGACTAAATCGTTATGAGCTAGTCGGTGGACTGTAGTGATATTATTGTTATTTCTCTGAAACTTTCCCATTCACCAAATCGAATTATAATAATCTATATTGGAAAGATGAAAGTGGCACGTGGACATCAAATATTGTGGTGGTGGGTGATAGTCTTTCATTTTTCAACGACATAGAGTCAGAAGAAGTATGGGACTGGTTGTGAAGGGTTTGTCAAAATGCACTTACCAAAAAAGATGCATTGCCCACTTTTGTTCTACATTGTTCATGCACCAATCTTTTCATTTTCTTTTTTTTTAATATTATTATGTACGTAAAGGAAACATTTTCAATATCCTTTTCTTTTGAAGTATGGGTAGTGAAAGTTGATTGGTAATTTCTGTGTTACGCCAATTAGAATGGGCGAGTAGGTGTCAGCTTACGTGGGATATATAATGTATAATAAGAGGATGATAGTGTTGACAAAAGTGGGACAAAACCCATTTTCATGTTTGGTGAGTTTGATTTTGTGGCACTTATATGTAAAAGGTCTCAAACACAATTATGGTGTTCACTTGCTCCCGGTCTGCCCCATATACCAACAATGCACAATTTATCACATTAAAGTTTTAAATTATAATCTATAGCATAGCGGAATAGTTAACTATATATAATTCAACTTTACCATTCTACATAGTAATGTCTCTAATAAATAGTGTGGTTTAATTACAACATTGAGATTGTCGAGATTAATCTACCAAGTTCAGAGATTCGGCTAGTATACTAAACTATTCATTTTAGAGAAAACTAAAATTCCCATATTCATTTGTACTTTTGAAAGATTCCGTAGAAAAGAATAATGAGGAAGCTACACCACATGGACACACACGCAGAGAATATTAATCATGAATCCGCTAAATATTCAACAACCAAATGAGAGAAATATGAAGGGATATAAATAAAGTTACGCGAATCAAACAACTAAAATAGATATGCATAGTTTCTCGAAGATATGTAACTTATTGTTTATATGTACCAATCTAATTCAATCTAGACATAGGCGCTTGAAGAGATGGAGGAGCCGTGGACGCAGACGCAGGCGCAGATGCAGCCAGTCTTGCCTGTCGTTCCATATTCCCGTGCCACCCAATGGACAAGTCGAAGGCTTTGTTGTGTTGAAGTTGCCTATACTCTTGACAAAGAGCGCATGGCTCGCAGCAAAAGTGGACACAACAGTCACAACAAGGTCTCTCCTTGAGATTGTATTGGGCTCTTAGTTTGGTTCGGTAAAAACAAGAGTAGAGACTGCTTCCTCCGAACCCGGTTAGCATAAATATGATCATATACATCGCTCCACTCACACCACACGATGTGGATCCTCTGTCTACAACCTCTGCAATGCGTCCAAAGGCAACATATGGACACCAACAAGTCAAGCAACATGAGTTTATGTCCATACAACATTCGCACAAATCACTCGACCAAGCCTTGGCCTGAACACGGCCTGAACACGGCTGGTCGTTGGAGGAAGGGTTCATGGTGTGATCTGTTTGTACTTTGTAGACACGATGGTTATTTTAATATGATTCTTCTTTTGACTTTTTAAAAAAATATATTTATAGTTGTAATGTAATGTTAAGGTACCTTTTCATGGATTAACCGTCAGAAACTGCAAGGAAGCACGTAGCTAGGGACGCCTCGTTTAATTTTGCTTTTGTTTTTTCACTGCCTTTTAGTTGTTTTAAAATTTAAACCCAATTTGCAAACAATATCCCTAATAATAGTAATTTCTTACTTCCATCATTTTGTTCCTTTCTTAATTTTGAACGCTATACATTGTAACCATATTCGCTCCTCATTTTAATGAAAAACAGAGGTTAAAAAACCCAATTTGCATAAGTTTCAAAACGAATCATTTGTTTGCTAAAAAAATAGGCCATGAAGGCAAGAAGCCAAGAATGTTTGTAGTATTTCAAGTGGGTTATGGTTTTTATTTTTTTGAGCTTTTGGTTTTTGATTATTGGTGTGGATTTTAGTTTTTTTGAAACTTGAAATGGTATTTTGGTGTAGATTTTAGTTTACATTTTTAATCTATTTGCAAAATAAAGAAAAAAATCATAGAATTGGTTTTTTTTTTTGTTCGATAATTGATAAAATCTTTGAAATCTAGGTTCCCCAAAATTTGGAAAGAAATTTTTTTTTACAAAATCTTGAATGTATAATAAATTGTTTTTTTAAAATCGAAAACCAAAAACCATTGTGGAATGTATAAACATTCAAGGCACAGACCACGAAATATATCAAAAACCTTGTAAATATTTATCAGAAAGTAAAAAGTAAAGACAGTTCCTCCAAAGCCCAAACATGTGATTCCCATATATTACGGAAGTTGTTTTTTGTTTTCACAATCAAAATGATTTAACCAGAAATACGTAAAACAAACGCATAATGTAACTTGTAACTTATGCTTGTTTTGTTATGCTTTCAAATCACTTACAACATTCACAATATTAAGGTGGCATTACGCCCGAATCACATCTTTCACACACATTCAAACCTTAGGAATCTGATCGACAGGATCTTTGAAACCAGCTTTTGTGCTAAGCTCCTCAAAGGCGTTGACAATGTTCTGCAGCCTCGCAACAAACTCAATCAGAAGAGAAGCAAACGTAGCCAGAGACAACGAACTCGCACTTTCGTAAACTTTACATTCGACCTCATTCACAATAGTACCGCCAATGAAGGACATGCTTGGCCACATCTCCCGGTTCTTGAACATCATACTCTCTGTTGACATCCAAGTCTGAGATTGATCATTACTCTGATGATTGTTGTTGTTATCCCAAATCTGGCTTAAGGATTTGATCACTTTGGTCTCGTCGTCTTTGGCTTCTTGGTCGTTTTCTCGAGCTTCTTCCGCTTCAGCTTGCTCTTTAATAGCTGCCCAGCTTTCTGAATTGACAAGAAGGTATGATTTACTGTCTATTTTCATTTGTAGTGCCTCTGCTGCATGTTGAACGTCTTTCAGAATATCTCCGAGGCTTAGGCTTAGCTTCTCCATTTTCTCCACTTTTTCTCCAAACAAACGTAAAATTTTTGCTCCTTCGTTACCAACTCTCCGAAGCTCGTTACTGAAAACATGTCTTTTCTCTGGAGCTGCCTGCCATATCACACAACTCCCATTTTCTCGTCGATCATATTATTCAACCAAAACACCAAACATTTTTATTCCACATACAAAGCAAATAACGCTGAATAACTTATATATGTGACATCATACAGTTTAGCGAATACTCTAGCTAGTTCCATTTTATTAGAACCAGTTATGTTTACTTTCTAATATTTATTCACCTTAGTAGCAAAAGTGAGCATAGTGTAGTAACATGAAAAATCTTGGTTTAATGAAGTAGTATGATAAGGAACCTGTATCTCTGAAAGAATGCATCCATGCATTGCCATGATCGTGAAAGCGCAATGCCTCACTGCACCACTAAGTTTGACATAGTTTTTCCAAGGATGATTAAACGTTTTGTAAGGTCCATGTGGAGGCTCCCATATGGCAAAATCAAGCTGCAAAAAAAAAGTAACTAAATGCTCTATAGTATATCTCTCTATAATTCTAATTGTTAAGTTGTCTTTGAGCGTAAATATTATACCAGAGAATCTTCTTGGCTTGTAGATTGAACAGCGGATCTGTACCCGCTGTATAATGGATCATCTGAAGCTTGGTACGTGAGAATCTTCGAGGGTATTCTCTCGTATTCCACACATTGTAAGTAACCATTAACACATCCTACAAGATAAAAACACAAACCTGAAATAAGGGACATAGAAATAATAAGCTAACCATGTAATGACAGATTATGTTTTATCTAACCTTCTAAGGAATTTGCCACGGTCTTGAAGTTTTTAGCCACAAGTTTATGGAGATCTTCCCCGGCCCATATCGGGAATAGAAATACATTTACAAGCAAACAAATGGTTGCGCCAAGAACTATAAGCAAAATCCTGTAATAAGCAGTGCTTAAGAAATCTCTCGAGTTGTTCCCGGAAACAAGAACTATACAATAAGTCAACTTGAACACCCTGAATGCGTATTCGTATGGTTTCATGGCCGCGTAGAGTTTCAGATAACTAGCACCAAAACCTGATATAGACAATGAACAACTACTGTTAGTATCCTCATTGTGTGTAATGGAATTGTGGTGATATAAGGAAATGTTGCAAACCTGCAAGGAATATGCAGATTACGATGATGACTTCTTCAAATTCTCCTGCTAAAAGAGAGAGCTGTGCGACGCCAAGAGCAAGTCCCCCAGCTAACATTGTGCCTAAAGCTCTATTGAATCCTTTAACCAAAGTTGCTCCTGCAAATTGAACATAAGAGTGACTCAATAAGTATAAGAATTGTTTCTGAAAAATGTGAACAAAACAGTAAAATGCAAATCAATAAGTAATTCTGAACAGAGAAAATAGAAAAAGATTGAATCCAAAAAAATAGGAAAGAAAATTAGTAAGCTCCCATTTAGCATTATAAGATTGTACAATCAACCAATTGGTGTCTTTATTTCCATATAAAGAATACTCGAAAACACGAAAAGATCCAATCTAAGTAACAGACAAGCAAATAAAGTATAAGAGTTGATCTGAAAACGTGATTAATACAGTAAAATGTAACTCAATCAGAACCAATCAATATGGAAAGATTGAATCCAAAAAAAAAAGGGAACAGTCTTAGGATTAAAAGAATCTGTACTAGATTGGTTCACATGTGCAAGTATCTTGAGTTCAAGATTCCAATAAACATATCACAAAACTCAAAGATCCAATCAAAGGATCATACAAACTAGGCTATGAGTTAGGAATCAATACCGACGTAATACTCGAAAATGAGGACAACAGTGAGGATAGCCCAAACTGCAAATTTACTAGCATCTTGAAGCGGCTCTTTGAGGAAGATGAGAAGAGAACAGATTGCGAGAGCAACTCCCATCTTGATGGAGAACTTAAGCTTCCGACGATCAGAATGTCCCATCGCATATAACTTCGCCGGTGCCTCGTAGACAGCCCTCCACGAGCAACACAGGAACTTGGAGTCACGACCATCGGCTACTTCGCTGGACTGCCACAGAAGCTTCTCTCTGTTTTGCTCCGGGAGTGATCCCATTTGGCCTCCCATTATGTTTTACCAGAAATTATTCTGACAAATCTACAGAACCTGAGAGATTCTTGTCGTCCTTACAAATAGAGAGATGTTTATTACTATACTTATCAAGATTTGTTTTGTACTATCACAATTAATGCATGCCTTTGGTTCATCACCTCTATGACTTTATAAGTTTTTTTGAATTTACCATTTGGCGCAGCTAATCAGCTACATTATAGTTTTGATGATTACCCGATTTATAAATTTTTTTTTTTTTGGTTAAAATCTAATCATTAACCTATTAACCACCAAACGTGTCCAAAAAATGGTTACATATTAAATATAAAACGTGAGAATTAAAACTTTGTGGACCTGTCAGGTATGAATGGACAAGTAATATGACTTTTTGTGACTATTTCTAGGTTTTTTTTTTTTTTTTTTTTATGATTTTACATTTAACTACTCCTTCGTTTCATAAAAAATATGGTTTAAAAATTATTTTCTTGTTTTAAAATAAGTCTTGTTTTAGTTTTTAATGTAATATTTTGTACGAAATATCTAATTTAAACTTAAGTTCATAGAAAAAAAAATATCAAAAGTCAATTATAGTTTAAAAAATATAAAATAAATTTTGACATATTTTCTTAATTTGTGTGAAAATGTCAAAATGACAATTTTGTCAACAGCTTTATATTAAGGAAAAACTTAAAAAAGCCAATCCGGAGGAAAAACGTTCACAAAACACATATAACGCAGATAGACACAAATATTTCGTGTCAATCTCTCTGCTTTTACATTATGATTGCGAAAAATAAAGTAATCGAGAAAGTCGAGAAAACTCCCTTGTCATGCCAATTTCATCCAGATAGATTGTGAAGGCTGGCCATTCCGCTAGAGAAAACATCATCTTCACCAAGTCCGAATAGTTTGTCAAGAATTCAACATCTCGAATATCGTCATCAATCATACTCTTCATCGCCCAAACTAATGCATCCACTTCGGTATGTAGGGCAGAGAGGCTTCGTCGCAGGTTTGCCGCTCCCATGGTTGGCGGTGCTCCGTTAGGATGAATACAATATCATCCTATACCTGGAAAAACATCACTCTCTTTCCATGAACCATCAATGTGGCATCGACATCTGGAAATAGTAAACTCCTTAGGAATTATATCTACAGATCCCTCCCGATCCAAAACGTGCTCTCTCTGTGCCCCCAACCACGCTTAAGCTTCCTATTATGTTTATTTTAGAACTTCTCGTGGATCTCTATCCACATTATCAAAGACTTTTTCAATTCGACCTTTCCAGATATACCATACTATCCAAGGGTAACTAGTACAACCTACTGCTGGTGGATTTCTCCAAAATAAATGGTCAATATTTGTAAAGATATAACTTAAAGGAAACATTCCTCGGACTATAGAAATAACTGAAATAGACCATGTTTGCAATGTCGGAGAACATTGAAAAATGGCATGATTCAAAGTTTCCTCCTGTATCCCACATCTAGGACATACCGAATCACATCTCATCACTTTCTGCCGGAGATTAACCATGACCGGGACACAACCTGAGATCATCTGCCATAAAAAATGTCATATTTTTTTAGAACACTGAAGCTGTCAGCAAAAGGCTTGAAGGGGTCTTATACTAGGACCCATCTCGTTCAACCAAATCGGTTCTATCTTCCGGTCCATTCGTTCAACATGGTATCCCTATTTTACTGTATATTTTCTCGATTTTGTATAATGCCATCCTAAGACGTCCAACCTAGTCCCTAATCACACTGGTATCGCACATACTAAGTAATGCGGACACCCAAATCACACCGCACCACGCCAACGTTCACCTCTGCACCGCCAACGTACCAGACACGACCATGAGGAGCATCCTTTAGAACGTGCGACCAGACGAAGATTTTCCTCGTACCATCTTCGAGATTGATCGACAAAGTTACAATTTAAAGACGATCCATCGAGTTACGTTTGAAGACGAACGAGCCAAACCTCCAGACGACCAGGATCACTCACCCGCGGACGCTAGAATAGACCATAAGTTGTCCAACGACAAAACCACTTGTCCATTAGAGATATCCTTGAAGATTCACCATCCAACAACCCAGGATATGAAGATTCAACGAGCCTAAACACATCACGAACGATCTCAATTTAAAGATGGTCCACAAACCTTCATTTTGGACGTAAACATGCATCAATCCATCTATCAAATTGATCCAAACAAGACCAAAGACTCACTTGATCAGTGCGAGCTTAAGACTCTTTTAATCATCTAGAAAGTTCCAAGATGCAACAGCTTCGCCCCCAAACTTTCAAGACTCAAGCATCTCGACTTTCCTTAATTGGCCGATTTCACTATCAATTCTCCAACGACCATTTTCTCTTTAAATGTCTCGATTTCTTTCTTTGTCTATGCTTATTACCGTTGTACTTGAGCCATTATAAAATCTCAGCTCGATTTCCATTGTAAATCAACCTTAAAACCCTTGAATATTGAATTTATAAGACTTGTTCTTCTTTTACTCAAAGTCCGGGACTTTGTTTGTTCTTTGTCTTGTGTGTGGATTCACCAAGACCGAGTTTTTGTGCTATATCAGAGTCTAATCACCCCTCTGTGGTGCACTTCACCACCGCCATCACGTTCCCCACTTCGATCTCACACGAGAGAAGCGATCGCCATCGTGTCCGATCTTTATTTCAAAACTTTGCTTCCGTTGTTAAAGGCTTTGATGTGATTCTGAGGCTTGCATCATCTGGTATCAGAGCTAAAGCTCCTATCCCCAAGGTGAACTCGTTCCCTTTTATCTCTTTAAGTTTTGCTTTGCAATTTGTTTGTTCTCCTTGTTAAAATCGAAAACAAAATAAAAATTGTTCTTGCTTGTTTATTTCTTGCTTTGTGCTTCTGCATCCATAAACTTAAAATCAAAAAAATAATTTTACTTTCTTTAGATTGCTATTTTTTTCAGTTTATGGTTTTAGTTTCGTTGATAAAAAGAAAACCTCATAAAAATCAATTTTCGTCTGTTTTGTTGTTTTAATCTTGTAAAATCGAAAAAGACTCATACAAATTATTTTCTTGTTGTTCTAGCTCTTAGAGGCACTATAGAATCCAGGAAAATTGTCTTTGTTAATTCAGAAACTCGTCTGCTATTTTTTGGTTTGAAGTTTCTTGTCAATTATTTCTGTTTTCGTGTGCTTTGTTGTTTGAATTTTATAAAATTGATAACAATTCATAAAAATTATTTTCGTGCCGTTATATTTCTTAGAGATACTCTAGAAGCAAGGAAAATTGTGCTCATTAATTTCAAAATTCATTTGGTATTTTTCGATTTGAAGTTTGTTGCAATATGTTTCTGTTGTTGTTCGCTTTGCTTTGATCGGATATCTATTGATTTCTTTCAATTGTCTTGTGCAAGGTACACGATCAAGACCATAGTACAACAATGGCTTTACAGTACTTGGAGAAGGAAGAGATTTTCTACTCTAAGGATGATGGGAACCAAGAAGAAGAGACTGAGCAAGTAACATACGCCTATGGAGCAGATTATGGAGAAAAAGTTTATTCTCATTCTAACTTTGATGAAGAACCAGGATGTGAAGCACCTGAACCCGAACCGCCTGACTCATGCAACACCAATAAAGGCTACCCTAAACCATGGATTGAATTAAAAGATAGTTTTTATAGCCATCGAGAAATCTAATAAAACGAGTTATGTCTTTTTCAAGAAAAGAGAATTACCTCACGTGGGAGGAAGACATGGAGAATTATTATTGGGATTACAACATCCCTAATGAGGAGAAAGTGTCCCACGCCATAGCCACACTCTCTAGAAAAGCTTACAAATGGTCGTTACATGAGGAGGATTGCCGAATCTACTATAAGGAACCAATACTTAATTGGGAAGATCTAAAGTGGTACATGTATGAGCAGTTCGTCACAAAGAAGCTCCTCCCAAGAACCTGTCCTAAGCTAGCCACAAAGCACTTGGTGAAGTCAACACCAAAGCCCCCACTCATGTCTAAACCACAAGCTAAACCCCAAGGTAAGTGTTCTGAAAATCCTTGTGATCATGCTTTACAAGTTGTTGACAAATTAATACATACGATTAGAACTATGAGTGAACAAGAGTTGTTAAAACCAAAAGAGAAAAAAAAAGTTGTTTCAAATATGAAAATTGAAGAGGTTAGAACTGAAACTTGTATAACTGATTGGAATGATTCAATGCCTGTTTTAACATACTTGTCTCGTGCCAAAAGCGTTGAGAAAGTTTCAGGTACAAAAAGAGAACCAAGCCCCATTCCATTGCTTGAACTACAAGGAGAGCTTCAAGGTAAGTCTCCTAGCGTTTCAATTTCAAAAGAGCCGACATGCTATAGATGTCACAAAAGAGGACATTTTGCTGAAATTTACCCTCAAAGACAAGTAGAAAACGTCCTATCAATATAGCTGAAACCGAATGCATTTAAATCAAGTGATTGTCTACTAAAATCTAATTTTGAAAATTCCAATTCTTGTGATATGCACTTGCTCTTGTCAAAAGTTTTTGATTCAGCTCCAGATCATGTTATGGAGTGCACAATAGTGGATAAAGACCAAGAGACAACAATTTGTATGATGAAAACACGACCACAACATCAACATGCCACCATGGATCCAAACGTTTCTGTCCCAACACAAAAAAATGTTGAAAGTGAATTCTCACATTACATTTTTAGTAATTCCATGACATCTATAATGCACTTGTCTTGTGCCACGAGTGATAAAACAGATATAGATATCGAAGAGGACCAATTAAACGAGATAGAGCCAACAATGACGAATGATGAGGTGCTACAATGTACTGAGCATGTGTCTTGCTCCCTAGCCACTAGAGAAGATGATTTTGACACCAAAAACATCCTGTTGCAAGAAGAACCATCGGACCAATCATCAAATCAACAAATCGTGTTGATTTAGGAAGATACACTTATTAATGATCAAGGTCAAGTAAGTAGCACACTACTTCAGTTTGTTTCTAATAATTTGAATGATGTGATTATGAACTTGTTAAGACCTGAAAAGTGTGAAAAGAATGAAAATTCTTTAAATACACATAGGGAACCAATTTCTAATATTAAATCACAATATCAAGTGGAACAAGATATTGTTACACAATATGAAAAGGAAATAGTTCAGACTGATTTAGCTACCTATAATGATTACAAGGCTGCCTTAACACACTTGTTTCTTACCCAAAGTGTCAACAAATTTGCAGGTACTAACAAAGATCACATGACGTGTAAAGGTGGTTTACCAGAAAAAAAAGAAATTCGTGTACCAAAGTCAAGTCCAGACTGAACCAACACCATTGGTGATAACATTACCTATAAAAGAGGCTATAAGAGTCCCAAGTTCTTGCCTAATAAAAGAAGAACCACCAGATGCTCGAAACCCAAGGAGGATCAACACCACCACTTATCCGACATGATGCATTTGGCGATAAAAATGTTCAAAGATGTTTCATGATTAAAGAGGAGCCACCTAATCAGAACAGAGCACTAATCCTAACTTGCTTGTTCCAAGGAGCACCACCGGATGCACCACATGTTACCACACCATCACCATACCGAGGTAAGACTCTAAACTCTCAAAATCAAATGAAAGCTAACTTGATTTCTCTTGGTGTAGATTATATAGTTTCGAGATCAAAATTTTTTCAAAGGAGAGGGTATGATGCAGACATCCAAACCACACCATACCATGCCAACGTTCACCTCTGCACCGGCAACATATCGCACACGGCCATGAGGAGCATCTTTTAGAACGTGCGACCAGAAGAAGACTTTCCCCGTACCACCTTCAAGATTCATTGAAAAATAGACCATTTAAAGACGATCCATTGAGGTACTTCTGAAGACGAACGAGCCAAACCCCCAGACAACCAGGATCACTCACCGCAGACGCTAGAGTAGACCAGAAGTTGTCCAATGACGAAACCACTCGTCCATTAGAGATATCTTAGAAGATTCACCGTCTAACAACTCAAGATATGAATATCCAACAAGCCAAAATACATCACAAACGATCTCAATTTAAAGATGCTCCACAAACCTTCATTTTAGACGTAAACGGGCATCAATCCATCCATCGGATTGATCCAAACAAGACCAAAGTCTCACCTGATCAGTCTGAAGACTTCCTGACGTTTTCCAGACTATATTTAAAGACTACAAGGTATTTTCATGCTTCCAAAACGCAACCATTCCAACAGCACGTGTGGACACAAGGAATATGAAACTTTCCTTTTCCGAAGATCTTCTCTTCTTTTCTTTTTATCCAGGCCCTTCATCTTATCACGACGTGTCCCATAGCCATATATGGAAGCCATGAAGTATTATCAGCCAATTAGAAGCCCTCCTACATAACCAATAGTGCACCATCCCGCACATGAACATTCGGACCCAAAGAATACCAATTTTGCCTTATTCGGAACCAAGAGCTTTCAAATCATAACGGATCTTTCCTTGGCCATTTTTGTGTGAGCTTAAGATCCTCTTAATCATCCAGAAGGTTCCAAGATGCCACAGCTTCGCCCCAAAGCTTTCAAGACTCAAGCATCTCGACTTTTCTTATGTGGCCGATTTCACCATCAATTCTCCAACGGCCATTTTCTCTTTAAATGTTTCGATTTATTTCTTTGTTTATGCTTATTATCGTTGTACTTGAGCTGTTATAAAAGCTCAGCTCGATCCCCATTGTAAATCAACCTTAAAACCCTTGAATATGGAATTTATAAGACTTTTTCTTCTTCTACTCAAAGTCCGGGACTTTGATTGTTCTTTGTCTTGTGTGTGGATTCACCAAAGCCGAGTTTTTGTGATGTATCAGAGTCTAATCACCCCTCTGTGGTGCACTTCACCCCCGCCATCACGTTCCCTACTTCGATCTCACATGAGAGAAGCGATCGCCATCGTGTCCGATCTTCATCTCACGCTTTAAAACTTTGCTTCTGTTGTTAAAGGCTTTGATGTGATTCAGAGGCTTGCATTACTAAGGGTACATCCGCGGATCAGTTAACTCTATAACCTTATTCATATCCCATGCATTTAGTTGAAAATTCAGAAGATCTCCCACCATGAGCTCCGACTCATAATTGGATCCATTACTTACTGTTGGCCTCGGGGATTGAGCTGGCAACCAAGGATCCATCCATACCAAAATAGATCGACCAGAGCCTACTCTTTTTATAAGTCTTTTTTTAATGAGAGGGCGAGCTGATATCATACTCCTCCATCCAAATGACGAGGAGTAAGAACGACTAGTATCTAGGGGATTTGTTTTCCGATAATATCTACCTTTATAAATCCTCGCGAATAAAAAATTTGGGACAGTAATAAGACGCCATAATTGTTTACCAAGTAGTGTCGTATTAAAACCATCTATGTTCTTGAAGCCAAGTCCACCATTTATTTTAATATGACATAACTTATCCCATGATTTCTAATGCATACCCCATAAATACCCATACGAGTTCCGCAAGAAATTCGCTACCGCACTTGTTAACTTTGAAGTGATTGTTTTTAGAAGTCTAAAACAGGACATAACATATGGTAATGCAGTTGCAACCGATTTAATCATCACCTCTTTCCCACCTTTCAACTATAATTTTGTCAACCACCCATGAATTCTATCCTGTAATCGCTCCTGCATAAACGCAAATTTATTTGTTTTTGAGCCGCCCAAACTCTCAGGAAAAGACACATATAAAATCTCATGCCACCAATATTCGATGTTCCATACCATTCATAATGTTGTTTAAGGTTTTTGCACACTTATTAAAAAAAATTAAATTTTTCTGTTTTACCCTTCATTAACATATTATTCAAGTTTTTTCATTAGTCAATACATTAAAATAATAGAGATAAAACTGGAAATCTAATCAAACATTTACATTGAAAATACAAAATGAAACTTATTTTAAAACAAAAATTTTAAATCTAAAACAACACTTAAAATAAAACAGAGGGAATATAATCTATAATCTCAGCGTTTTTAGCTAAAAGATCGAATTACTTTTTGGCTCAGCTACATAATTTGGATAACTACCCGATTTACTATGTTTCTTTCTTTGTTTGTTAAATCGAAACATTACACATATTGACGAGTAAAACTGTCCCAAAAATAAGAACAGACGGATAAAAGAATTGAAATTAAAATCAGTAAATGGACCAATAATATGAGGGTGAGTAATATTACACACGTATCTTAAAATCGCTTCAAGACTATAATAATTACAGGCCAACAGTTATGGGCAAGTATAGAAGAGCGGACAAGTTCCATGGTCGTGATTAATGAGTGTGACATTTTGAAACATTGAGACTTACTACCGCATCGCATCTACTACTGCTCCCTTACTATGCTCAAAAGCCAAGCCTACCCTACCCAGTGTACCCACCCTCACATGAGTTTTTTCCTACGTTTACAACAAAATGATTTATGGTTTTCTCCAAAAATTTTAATTATTGTATGCTCTATATATATCATTACACAATATATAAATAAATTATAATGTAATAAGTATAAGGAAAAATCTCATTAAAAATTTTTAAGTTGCAACCGATTCTCAACTTAAACTTCAATTTTTTTTTTCCTATTAAAACTTTCAACTTTTAATTTTTATCAAAAAAAAACTCTCAAATTTTTCGTATTTGTGACCACGGTTAAGTTATCTAAAAGCCAATGAGGTAAGGAAAAATAAACAGTGGTTAATTAACATGTTTTTTGCCGTTAGTTGTTAACAATAAATAAAGTTAATAACTAACAGCAAAAACATGTATTAACAATGTCATTAACGGCTGTTTATTGTTCTTAGTTGACTAATAGTCAACATAACCACGAACACAAATTTGAAAAGTTGAATGTTTTTTCGCTAAAGTTAAAAAATTGAAAGTTTTAAATGAAAAAAAAAATTAAAGATTTAAATTAGAAATCAATTATAATTTGAAATTTTAATTAAGAACAAAATAAAATTAAAAAAAAAAAATTAGAAATCATATGTAGCTTCAAAGTTTTTTTATGGAATTTTCCCTAAGTATAATCATCTTTTATCCTGTTCAATACTCATTTAATGATTTTCATAATCACAACTTTTGCCATCCTCGAATTGGGATCAGTTTTTAATATATATTATCTAGAACTTTTTATTTTCTTGATAATTTAGAAATTATGGATGTAGGTCCATACATCTTGATAATTTAGAAATTGGGATCAGTCTTTGATAAATTATTCTTCCTATTGAGCATCAAATTCGTATCACCCAAAATGCCTACGTCTTCATGGTGTCTTTCTCTTCAAACGCTTTATCATCTGTCGGACATACAAAATCTGAGTACGTTTTGGTCTCAGCAAACCCGTGAACGAGAAAAAGAAGACGATCTTTGAAGATGAAACATGTGACATAACGTAAAAAAGCCACCTTCCAAAAAAACAGAAAAAGAAAGGATTTTAAATTGTAAAATAATGCTGAGAATATCGTGCCGTATACAATATTTTGATAACGATATTTTTTGAAGAAACCATGTGTACAATCAATAAACCAACAACAAAATGTTTTAATTCAATGAGAAAATGACCTAATTTTATTTTATTATAAATAACACTAAAACTTTTATTGACTTTTATCAAATCATGAATCAAATATGACTTTTATCAAATCATGAATCAAATATGACTTTGATTAATACTTTTGTATATTGAGATTTTAGTATGATCAATAAATAAATAATTTATTGAAATTTTATTTAGTTTGATCTTTGAATTGGGCTAAAAATACTCAGTGCTGGTGTGTCATTATGGGCTTATTCTGTCAACTCGGCTCAATAGAATATGGGCCAAGTCAGTAAAGCCCATATATTTTCATATCAATGGCCGAACTACTTTGAAACTCCACCCAAAACTGTGACCATATCTTCCTTATCCATATTCTCACAAAATCTCCATTGCTCTCTCAGAAAACAAAATGATGTCATCAATGGCACTTTCATCTGCTTCCCTCTGCTCTTCTTTCATCTCTCAACATCCCAAACTCTCCATTACTTCATCTCCTCCATTGTTCCATACCCAAACAACCAAACCCATCTCTGTAAAACGTAAAATCGTAACTCTAGTAGCTCCAGAGACACTCACGGCTGAAACAGTCACCGGAGTTGAATCTTCAGACAACACTCCACAAACAACAACAAAGGTAACAACAACAACAACATCACATTCTTCTTCTTCTTGTTCTTCTCTCTTGTGTTTCAAAACCAATGAATCTTTGTTGTTGTTGTTTGTTTGTTTTTAGGTGGTGAAGCAAGATGAGAAGTCAAGAGTGGTTCTCAAGTTTGTGTGGATGGAGAAGAACATAGGATTAGGGTTGGACCAACATGTACCTGGACATGGTACAATCCCACTTAGTCCTTACTTCTTCTGGCCTAGGAAAGATGCTTGGGAAGAGCTTAAGTCTACTCTCGAAGCTAAGCCATGGATCTCTCAGAAGAAGATGATCATTCTCCTTAACCAAGCCACTGACATCATCAATCTCTGGCAACAAAGTGGCGGCAATTTAACTTCTCAATAAACACTCTCTCTTTTTTTTTTCTGCATTTCAAGAATTCACTTCGCCTATGATTATTGCTATTGAGAGTTTTTGTTTATCTAAACAATATCCAATCACATTCGACTGAAAAGATTCATTTTATTGCAAAGAAGATCATAATAAAAACAAAATTAAGCAACTCTGAGTTGTTGTTTCCTAGCAGGACATATCAAACGCTTGATAGTTGAGATTTTGCAGAGAAGAGCTTCACCGTATGATTTGGAAACTCTCCGGTCACCGGAATAAATACACGTTAGTGTCACTTTCTTCTCCAACACACTCACCAATATTGAGTACGTTTCTGTTCCAACAGAACAGACAAAACAAGAAACGTTCTCATGATGAGAGAAGAACAAAAAGTGTCTCATCTCGGAAGTAAGTAAAACTAGTTCTTACCGATCATCCTCGACATTATGTCCGCTACTCTCTCTTGGCAGTCACTGCATCTGATGTCTGCTGATAGAACAATCTCCTGAATCTGAAATCAGACAAGATCACTATTAAGAGAATCCACAGAGTTGAATCATTCTAAGACAAAAGTGTTATAAGAGTAAATAACGAACAAGTGGCATGGATAACGATGCGACAGAAGCGAGACTGGTTTCACTTGTTCTTGAAAGCTTGCTTCTTACTGATGTTCCAGCTTCTTCCTCGACGATTTCAGACATAGAAGCCATGACACTCTCGTTGTACAAGAAAGATAGATAAAACAGGAGTGAAGAATCCTATGGAAACAGTCTCGTTGTACAAGGAAAGATAAAATAAAACAAAAATGAAGAATCCTATAGAAACCACCAAACCGAGACTGAGAAACGAAGAGTGTCCTTGTCCGAAAAAGATGAGTTAGCAAAACTTGTGACAGAGGAAGCCCATCTTTGCTTTTGCTTTAATCTATGGAGAAAACTAAGTTTAAAGACTCAAGAGACATGTTAACACACAAGACAGATATAATATGCTTTGGATCCATGACTTAGTGTCCATCTTTTTGAGTGAGAAAGTCAAGACCTTTTGGCTCCTCTGATTTCTTCTCTCTGCATTGTTTGAAAAAGATGCTTCACTCACCAAAATGCAACCCCACCAAAGTCACTCAAGTGGAGGATTGCTTCTGAAATCTGACTGAGTCTCAACAATTTATATAGTTCTTTACCTTTTACTCCTTGCCCCACTTTTGGTAAGCCAATCATAGATAGATCAAAAGGGATATTAGGTTCAAGGTTAAAAGGGGTTTAAGAATAAGATACTGGGTTTATTACAGTCACAGACGCTCCTAAAGTCTTGCACAGACTGTAAACTCTCATTGAATTACATCAAAATCGAATAAATGTTGGAAATAACAAAA
The DNA here is from genome assembly GCA_004349715.1 of Crucihimalaya himalaica. Lineage (NCBI taxonomy): Eukaryota > Viridiplantae > Streptophyta > Magnoliopsida > Brassicales > Brassicaceae > Crucihimalaya > Crucihimalaya himalaica. Next base: position 5,484,312 of record SMJT01000002.1, read on the forward strand.
CTTGTTGGATTCCCGTATGGTCCCAATTTCCAAGGAAAATCAATGGTTACCAGCTACAAAGTTACAACTTAGTGAACTTACAGCCAATGAATCAATTTCATTCGTTGGTCCCGTTCGGATGCTGCACAGTGCACACAACAAAAACCTTATGGGACAAGACAAGGACAGAGTTAACTTGCATACCATTAAGATAATCAAGTGTCCTCAACTTCGAGTATCAAACTATTCAGCAGCTAAAAGTAACATTCAACACAGGTAAGAAACATAATATATCATATGAACCACTGAAGATGAAATCAAGGTTAAGAAGATATTTTTATTTGATGATGCATATAGGTTACACGAAAAGAAAGATCCCACCAGACCAAAAAGAAAACAAATCATCTCTACTCTAAGAGAGACGAAAAAGATAAACTTAATTCTAAGAAAAAACCCACTGATTAATGCCCTAAAACACTAGCGAGGTAATGCCATTCCCTACTTCTACTGCATCCAAAATTTGCTCCCTGTATTAAAGCTCTATGCCCTACTGTTACAACATACATACACAACGAATTTGGATGCCATTACGAGCTAATCTATAATCCATCCCAAGAAATCTTGCGAGTCACAATATTCTAAAACCCCAAAATCGCATTGAGCAGATGCCTATCAGGTGATATGTACCTCACAAGAAGAAGAACAACTTCATCCCCAAGCTGATCATCTCAACAATAATAGACCAGTCAAACGCTGCCCAACCGGAGAGCCAAAAGAATTTTCCATGAACTTACAGTTCTCACAATCCAAAGATTTTTCACTAGAGAAACCATCAGTCAAGCTAGGATCGTGTGGACAGCAACTGACAACTCGATTCCGCTTCCGTGATGATTTTTTCCACTTTAAGTCAGAAGTAACAAGGACATCTTTCAGAAGATCTGGAATTGGTCGCTTAGGTAATGACTTTTTGGTTGTAGCTACTGGAAGAGAGATTGTGCGTTTAGCCTCCCCATTTGGTGACATCCCACCATTCCCAACACCAACTTCAGATGGCTTCTGATCAGGCTTCACCTCCATCTCTTTTGTCTTCATCAAAGATAGGACAGAACTCACGAGATCAGATCTTGATCTTATGTTAACCCACTCATCTCTCAACCATTCCCGAGATTGTCTAAGGTCGCTACGATGGAAGACAGACATTTTATTTTCGCCTAAGAGAAAACAACCAAAACAACAGTAATTAGTCCCCCAAAAATAATATATAGATCTTCAACAAATCTGCGATAAAAAATCCATTCAGAGGTGTCTTAACTCACCTGGCAGGTAAACTTCAAATTTCTCTTCAGAAACTTTCTGCACCACGATCCCTTCCCACCAGCCATCACACCACCACACATCCACAGGCATACCAACACCAACAGCCCATACATCATTTTCTTTGCTGGGCTTCAGCATTGGACGTACTACTTTCCGTCCTTTGATTCTAAGACCCCCCAAATGATCACCAGTAGCAATCCGAGATGTCAAAATCCACTCCTGCAACCAAAAAATGCGACATGTTAATAAACTGGACAGTTGAAACAAAACCAAAGGGCGGGTTTCCAACATATACCGTACCTCTAGCTTTTTAGATTCATCATCTGCATCCTGAATATCTTGGTACTGGACCTTAACCTTGTCCTTGTGTTTCTTTAATATCAGTGCCCTAAACCAACAACCTCTGATGCCACTATCTTCAGAAAGAACTTCAACAAGTGAACCTTTTTTAATGCTATGGGACGAACCTTCTTCTGCAGCCTTGCACATAGAAGTATCTGAAGCACCCAAAACAGAATCTGGACTAGATTTGCAGTCACCTTTCATGCCACCTGCATTTGGTACGCCCAAAGTACCAACAGGACTAGGACGACGCCTTTTCCTTGATCTAATCCCAACACAACCCACCAATGGAGCTCCTTCACCAGATTTTAAAATGGATACATTCAAATATCTAAGCATTTTTTGTCTCCAGTAACCTTCTAATTGTGTAATGTCATAAGGCTCTATGACATCATCTCCATATAATTTCTGGCAGAAGAAAGCTACTGGCCGAGCATGCATTGGCACCTTAAGAAATTTCTCATAATGCTGAGGACTGAGGACAGTAGCAAAATCATCTATGCACTCAATGCTAAGATCTTGACGATAAAGAGAAAAGAAAATCTCTCTGTCACTAATTTCATCAGGTAAAACAAAACCAACCTCCTCAGTTTTGTGAAACCATCGTACCACAACCATCTTTTTGCCTTTCGAATCCTCATAAAGGTCTTCCAAATATGCAACAAGTCTCTTATTTTGCTCTGCTAAAACATACACAAAATCGTTCACCTGCAATCAATTTGTGAAAAGACGAAGGTGAGCTTTAGCACAAGGAAAAGTAATAGCAAAAAATACCAGCTGAACTTCAATAGAAACATTAAACTAAACTCACAGAAATTCTGACACCATTCCGAAGAAAAGATGGATAATGCTTACGCCGTTTCTTGCAAGTCCAAGAAGGACCCATCCAGGAGAACTTTTTGGTCTGATGAATAGGCTCCTGAAATTTCCCATTCTGTAAAGAATCAAAAGAGAATGTGATTGATATTTTATACACTAACAAGACACTCTATACTCAAAAACACCCTTAAGATTAGTTAAGGCAGTACCACAAAAGTGCTCATATTTAATCCTCCAGCATCTTCTCCAGTCATAACAGTAACTGGTACATCTGCTACATGAGGCATCACACCTAAAAAGTTGAAGAAAACAAGTAACAAAAGATCAGTAATATATATCAAAAAACGTTGTTCTCTCATTAGAAAATCAAACAAAACTTGAGAGAAAATATCAATTCGTGCAGACATGCTCAGTACCAAAAGGTGGAAACCGGATCTGTCTGCAGCAAAATTAAGTCATTAATAGGTTTAGCTGCAAAAGGCGCAACGGAACCAGGTAAGATCTCTAAAAGACAAAGAACAATATCTTCAAGTTAATTGGATAAAAACTTGAGAAAGTCAATTATTTACATTGTCTTCCTCAATTCAGAAGAACCAGCCTTCTAATCACACCTCTAATCAACTAAGAATATGCAGAGAATGAAAAAAGTTCCTCTAATTACTTAGATAGGGATTATACTAAATACCCATAAAATCAAATTATCAAACGGAAACTAAAGGGTTGCGAAGAAAAGTTATCAAATTCTCCAGAAATCGATACGAACCCAATAAAACCTCTTTCGAGTTCCCAACACAAGATTCCGGATCTTAACTTCAAGATCTAGAAAAGGGCACAGAAAATTTCGAAGCAGAGATTAAGAAAGATTACCAGAAACGATAGAATCGAGCCAATTCGCAACATCCTCTTTCGAAATAAGCTTCTTCAAAACAGAGCGATTCTTTCTCAAAGCGTATCTAAAAGACATACGATTAGAGTTCTTAACCCTCCCAACAACAGCAAGATCTGCAATTCCATCTTTCCTCTCTAGATAATAATGAACTTCCATCTTCCCTTTACCGTTCTTCACATGTAGCTCATTCCAGCCGCAATACGATGGCGTTTCAGAAGACCACGCCATTGTTGATCTCTCAAATCGGAAAAAAAAAAAAAAAAAAAAAGAAACCTAATTTGAGCTCTTGGGTCTCTCTGTATGCGCGTGAAATGATGAAATCGAAGAAAGAGGAGAAGATTTGGAGGCGGAATTTGAATAATATAAAAAACAGAGGAGGGAGGGAGCTAATTAGGGCTTCGAATTTGGGGATAAGATTAAGGGTGGTGATTGGCTCCACGTCTATGATCCGGAGGAGCGTGGTTTATTATTTACGGTATTATCCTCTTGTATTACCTGAGTTTACGATATTACCCTTAGAGATGGATTTATTGCTTCCATCATGATTTTGGAACTTTTATACTAAAATGAAAAAAGGACAAAAGACAAGTTGTGTAAAAAATAAAATGAAACGCGTGATTTACGGAGTTTTATTTAATAATAGTAGAAGACTTGCTCTATTTATTTGCCAGCTGTGCTTTCACGTCTTTTCGATATTGTTATTTCCTTTTTTTATAGTCTTCAGTAGCTGTTTAGTTTTTTTTTTCTTTTGGATATTGAGAGATAACAAAAAATGGAAACGATATAATATAATTATATTCATATGTATTTGATTTTCTTCGTATAAGAAAAATCGTACCAAAAAAAAAAAAGTAGTTTAATTTTCAGACAGGACATATCTAATGTATACTTTTTAAATTTGGATATATTGATCTGTCACTAACTTTTATACATTTCAGAAGACAAGTTCTATTTCGATTGGTTACATACTTATATATATATATATATACTATTTTATTTTATTTTGCCATCTTTTGATTGGTTATATAAAACAAAACATTAGTGATTTGTGAATAAACGACATGGTTGATATGTTTTAAATTATTTATAAGTTTTAACATGCTAATACTTATGACCTAAGGCCTTTATGGCTACAATCTTCAAGGCTGACCATGCTGTCTGCTAATCTGCTATGTACAAAAAAATCAAAAATTGGATTCTACAGATTATTGTATTCGAATCAGATTCTCAATCTCTCACAAATATGATAATATCATGAGACGTGTTTCGCTTGTTTTTTATTCAAGTTTTTGTTTTTCTCTCATTTTGTCCCGCAAAAAGCCACCAAGCTTGTTGGTAATAAAGATAGCTCTAAAAATTTTCCGGTTGGAGTTTTTTTTTGGGTGAATTACAAAATTTCAAAAAAAATATTTACACGAGCAAAATAAAGCGATAAAAGATAAATATCTTAGGGCATCTTCAATAGGTATCTTAACAATAAACTAATAAAAAAATTAATAAAATTTATATATTTACTTAAATTTTAAATTTTTAAAAACTTTTGACTTATTGCCTGACAAGTGTAAAAAAAAGTTCTCAATAAGAATTTATGAATCTCTTAAACATAAGTTCTTATTAAGAACTTCTAACATATTTTTTCAATATTTAGTATTATTTTATTAAGGGTTTCTTAATAAAAAAATTCCTATTGAAAATGTTGTTAGGGACGTAAACTCATTTCCAACTGAAATGTTGACAAAAAAAAAAAACAAATATCTTAGGCCCATTTATATTACTTTTAGCCCAATATGGCTTAATCAATTCAATCATGAAAAAAAGAGTTATATAGTTTACGTACCAAAAACAATACTATGGCTTAAACAGTTGAATCATTTATATAGTTTTCATACCAAAAACAAAAAAAAAAAAGAAAAGAGAAAAGAGTTTGTGATCTGTTTTATTTATCTTTCAATTAGATTTGGTTTTCATTTTATAGATATATTAATCCGAAGAACATGGTTTGTTTTTAGAACACGTTATTTTAATTAACTTTTTAACAGAGTTATGGACAAAGTCATTCTTTCTATATTTTATTGAATTGATAAATACATTACTACTATACTAATTTTACTGTTTTACATTACACATCCAAACCGAAGACTCAAGCATCAACTAAACTCCTAGTAGACAACTGCAATTCCTCCTTAACCGGACTACTATCTTCCTTGCTATGATGCACCTGAACCGGTTTATACGTGTAAATCTTGGCGCACCATAGATAATACACAAGATTAACAACTTGTAACAGAGTGATTAACCAGTAAAAATACTCAAGCCTCCCTCGGTTCAAATTGTTATCCGGTAACCAATTGCTCCCGTCCGGTTTAGCACTGAATTTATGAACCAGAGTCACGAGCAAAGTACTCGTATAGTTTCCGATCGAAATCGCCATCCAAAACAGCGCTGTCGCGGTGCTCCTCATACTCTCTGGCGCCTGATATTAAATGAGTGATTAAATTTTTAATTATTCGGTTATAGAAGTTAGTTAGTAGTTAGGTAGTTAGTTAGTTAGTTATACTCTGTTACTATTAAAAAAAAAAAAAAGTTTGTTATACTCCTAACCAACTCTCTATTTTTATAAGAGACTTTGCATTACCTGATCGTAGAAGAACTCTAAATGTCCGATTGACATGAAAGCCTCGGCAACTCCATGGAGACCATACTGAGGAATTAGCCAAAGAAACGATATTGGAACTATCGTGTGAGGTTTATCGAGAAGGCCGTGCTCAATTGCGACCTGTTTTCGCTTAATTTCGATGAATCCAGCAACAAGCGTGGCGATGATCGAGATTACGAATCCAATTCCCATACGGTGGAGGAAGGTGATGCCTCTTTCGAGTCCAGTGAATCTACGGGCTACCTTGACAAAGAAGCGGTCGTAGAAGATGATTGTGGTGAGCATTGCCACAGTGGTGAAGACTGACATTGAACCGGCTGGGATTTGGAAAGATTTTGTGAGGTGACGGTTCATGGTTTTGGCTTGTTGTAAAGAAAAGGTTCCTTGTTGAGCATAGGCTGTGATTAGAAGAATCCCTGAGGCTCCGATTGGACCCATTCGGATCACTGATTTGAGCTCTTCGACCCGGTGGACTGTGCTTAGCCTCCAATGGTTGGGGATTTGACCTGGTTTCAAATTGTCTTGCTCCGTCACTATTGCCGCCTTGTCCAAGAAACTACAATTAAGAGCAGAGTTAGTTAGTTTATTGTAATAAAATACAGTTATTTAAGATTATAAAAAAGAAATTGGAGAAAATGTTGGGATGCATTATTAATTTTTTGGTTTAAATTTTTTAGATTGTAGTGTTAGTTTTTGATGTAGGATTTTTCTTTAAAACATTCAAATAATATAGTTTAGTTTTAAGAGAGAAATATTATAAAGAAAATCTCTAGTATATATGTAGGATAACTAAAAATGTAAGAACGTTGACAAAATAAAATTCTAAATCTTAGGGAGAAAAACAATATTCTGTTAACTTATAAGTGATCCAATGAGTTTTGGAAATACAAAAATCAAAATTTCATTTAAAAGCTACAACCATTCAAAGTCTTAGATTTAGAAAATTGAGCAAGACGAATAGGTGACACATGAAAAGGATTTAGGCCAGTCATTTAGTATTAATTATCTAAATCTTACTAGTTTGGAAATGGGTCCAATAATCCAATTATTGCTCATGCATATGCTAAAAGAAAGTGACGACTTTGATATGTTGTCTTCTTGCTTTTGGAATTTACTTTTCTTTACAATGAATCACCGATTACAATTATGATGTAAGTTTTTGGATGTGTTTTGTGGTTTAATTTGTCTGGTTTCACCCAGTTGACAAGTTGTTGTACGATTACTCAATTGTTTTACGTTACTATATTGATTTTTAGTATGCAGGTTGTATATATTGACAGAAATATCAGTCTTTTAGATTCAGATTCTAATACGTCTCCTCGTGACTATCTGGATATATAGTCAAACAGTTACACTATCTTATAGTATATAATTCGATATTCATTCCGAGGTTGATATTAAATTTTTATATTGGGATAATGAATTTAGAACGTAACAAGAAGAGCCATGAATAGAATGATTACCTCATATGTTTGGTGTGGGTGAGTTTACCACCTAAGGAGATAGGTGCATCAATCTCATCGTTGAAATAGAGAAGAGAGGGATCAGAAACCATCCTCAGTTTCCTTTTCCGAAACGCTGCGACTCCCACTTGGATCAAGCGGGTAAAAGGACTACCCGCGGGATCCAAGTGACGGTAAAGCTGAAAACCGCCGACAAAAGCAATAACGGATAAGAACATAGCCACTGTCGGGATGCCTAAACCTAGACCCCACCCAACGTTATCTTGGATCCACACAAGAACCGTCACCGCCAGTAAAACTGCCGCACCCATGCAAAAGTAGTACCTATCAATATAATTCATTAAATCAGGTTAAAATAAGTTAAACTATACTTAATTTTGAAAACTATATATCAAGGATATTTATCTGTATAATCATTATTTAAATTTTATAAAATATAAGAAACTTGTTCTTTTTTTCGGGTTAGGAGAGTGATTAATTAACAACGCATCGAGTTAACATCAAACACTTGCACATAAATATTGTTCTTAAGACGTCTATAAACTTTTAATACAAAAAGGCTTAATAATAGCTACACTTTTTTTACTTCATAGTTGTATTACGAAGTCATGAGCTATAATGTCTGTTAGGATTAAGACAAAAATACAGTGATATATGTTTTAAACATGTTAGGTAATCCTAGTACTATTTCAAAGTTTTATAACCTCAAATACTAATAAAAAAAAAAGCCGAGGAATCTATTAAGTGGATTTAATTATTGCATGTATATATATATAGAAAAGGTATTAAAAAATACCAGTTGAAGTAGTTCCAGGTTTTGGTGGTTTGATTAGGATCCGACTCGTCGAACTGATCGGCACCAAAAGCAACAACACATGGTCGGATCCCACCCGACCCGAGAGCTCCAAGAAGAAGAGCTATGTACAATATACTCAATTGTGCTGTGTCTGCTACTACACAAACCTCTTCTCCGTGACATGGCGGTGGCCTTAGCGTCGGTACTATTGCTGATACCGTAAGCAACGTCATCCCCTGTTTTTTACAACTTAATTTTCCATTAGAATAAAGAACGATCAAGAAAATGGAAATTATACTGAGTCTGGTCCAAAGACACTAAATCTTAGTTTATTAATGGTTCAGTGACTCCTAAGACAATAAAGTTGTATATAAACTTACGATTTGGTAGATGATGGAAGCAAAAGTGATGGTCCAAAAGCGGCCGGCAAAAGAGTCGGCGACAAAGGCACCGAGGAGAGGAGTAAGACTCGAAGTTCCGGCGAAGTTTGTGAGAGTGTTGGCTGCTTTGGTTAAGGGAAGGTGAAGCTGTGTTGTTAGATAGCTTATCATGTTTGCGTGAAACCCAACCACCGCCAACTTCTCACATATCTCGTTCGCTGAGTATATCATTAGAGATGATCAACTTCATATTTTGTCACAAAAGATCAAATAATAATCATATACAATTGTCATACCGAAGATGAAGGGCATGGTAATTAATCCTCCCTTTGGTCGATTTCGTCTCCCATGAAGTTGTTTCTCTTCTTCACTAATCTTGTTCTTACTCTGATCCTCCATGATGTTTCTGAGTGTTTCTTGTGAAAAATTAGTTATGTTTATATATTTGGTTTGTTGTAAACTTGTGAGTGTTGAAAATGGTATTAACCAAGAGGGAAATATTTATAGGCGTTTTTTTGTTTATAAATTATAAGGTGCTTTATAGTGGCTTTCGTCCGTACGAGATCTATAAAGAGGAACGCGACAGTGACGTCTACTGATTACTAGCCACGAATTAAACCAGATTTGGTTTACGTGGACCGGATTGAGTTTCTGGATTCCGGTTCATCATTTAGTGATATCTTCGAAAAATTATATCGTCAAGAATCAAGATGGGACAATGCTTCAACCGACACTCATTCTAGTCCTAGTTTACGAACATGAATAAATTTCTTGAAGTTATTTTTTATCAAACGTGTCAAATGCAAACAAATGCATATATATATATACGGTTTTGGATTCACAATTTTTTTTGTTTACTTTTGGTAATTGTAGGTAGATACCAAAGATCGAATGTGGATGATGAGTATTATACTATATATGGAAAATATGGATTTTACTTAGTGGTATGAACTATACACGTAAGTTTTTCTAGAGATGAAACATGATAAAAAGTGGTCCACGACTTTCTAATAATTTTGGATGATGTGCTTGTTTGTAGTGGTATCTGTTTTCACATCATCGCTTAGACACATTTTCCCAATTTTATAGTGTCTATGATACTGGCTTTCAAGACGAAATTGTGCGGATCAATATCGTTTACACAAAATCCAACGTTTTGTGGTGCATATACACCATCCATTTGGTATTTGTTTGGACAAGCGCGCGTTTTGTGTGTATTATTTGCACTGTACATGACATAAATTTCTGTAGAATATCCCATGAAATTCGAATGATTTAAATTTATAGCGTTTATAGTATATGTTGTGCTTATTAATGAAATATTAATCCACAATCTCTTAAATCTTGGTGGTAATCTAAGTTCTTTCACTTCTCTTTATATTTTTGCACAATAAAGTTCTAGTGGGCTATTTCATTTTCAGTTTTAGATTTCTAGCATAATTATAAGATTATTTGAGCATGAATCTATCTTGTTAAGTATTCACTAACACTAGAAATTCACTGTTTCTCATTTACACGAGATTACACACATCATACACAAGCTTCTTATATATGCGAGTAAAGAGCCTTAATTAATGCCACTTTTGGAGAAATTTTAATCTACAAAGAAGTTTAAAGCAGAATCTACAACAATCCAATAACCCTAAACAGAATCTTGAACCAAACCTAAACCAAGTCTAAAGCAGCTCAATTATCTTTTATATTCCAATTCGCATAAACCAAACCGAAACATCGAGATCAACTTGATTATAATCACGTATTAACAGTATATTAGTGAGTTCGGTAGTTGTATGATACGTAATATGAAATTAGTTTAGATGTATTATCAATATTAGTTTGAGTGCTACTTCGTGTAATATTTTCGATGCCTCAGAAATGGAGAGTGGTATAGGAATTTTGGTAATCAGATCATCCGAATTCACATCACATGCATGTGGGGACTCTACTCAATCCCACTCTCTAGTCACTAGTGCCACCCAATGACTTTCATTTTAATACGACTTTTCTTCTTCTTTTACTAACCAGAAAAAAAAAACTCTTTAAAAATGATTGTAAATTATGAACAATTGTTGTCAAAAAATAAAAAAGAATTATGAACAATTTTATTAAGTAACATAAAGTGGATATAGCAAGCTGTAATGTCCTCACGATATTTGCGTTATTTAAAATATATATATATATATATATATATATATATATCATGCTGACATCAGGGTGTATCATTTTATGTTAGTTAATGATAAAGTGGTCGAATTTAAAAAGAAAAGGTTAGTGTGTTTTTCTGAGGGTAATGTCTCTTTCATCTAGAAACGATTATAAATAATGAAATGATTTTTTTTTTGCTTTCTAATGCATCGATAGCTTATGTCCGTCGTATTCGTGTATACGCATTTCTTCACGTTCTATGGGAGAAAAAAAAACTTTTTTAAAAACCGTTATGCATGTTGATAATATATGTCTGATTAGTTAAAAATGTTACATATACAACACAATCGCATAATACATTCATAATTTTCATATTTAGACAGAAGACAGAAGATTAAGTGTTTCTATTCATGGTAGACGAGAGACGAGACTTTTTGAAATTGTGACCAAATCGCCCACTCTATGTCAATTACATAAGATTCACAGAGAAAATGACCAAACAAATAACGAACTTTCCGAGTTTTGCTTAAAAAAGTACGAACTTTTATTTAAGCGAAAAAAAATAACGAACTTTCGTTGACTGAACTAATTAAGGTATGAATTAAGTCAACGTTTAATTCTGTTTAGTTAGAGTTAACGATAGTTAATAAAGATGGTTAGGAAACGTTAGTTTTTTTAGTTTAGTATCCACAAGTAAAACGTGGTCGTTTTGGTTACAAAAGCCCAAATTGATTTTTCACACATGAAAGTATAATATACTCGTGCGATAAACGTATTAGAAGCTGTGATAAAAAAATATTCAAAGTAATTGAGCAAAGTATAGATACAACAGTCTTGAACTTGAAAGAGACCTTAAAAATAGTGAAAGCTTTTTACGTTTAACCTTACAAAAAGACATGATAAGAGCAATATTAAGAGAAAAGTGAACTCATTTGTGATCCCATTTGTGAACCTTCTTGTGTTCCTTGTGAACTTGTTGCATGTATCATATAGAAACCAAAATGAGATACAAGATTAGAAACTGAACACAGAAAAATTGGAAAAATAAGAAATGAGATACAATATTAGAAACAAAAACTCACTTGGTCTTTCCTTGGTCGACCTCTTGGTCTTTTAGCCGGAGGTTCAACACTATCTTTTTGACACGTTGATTTGTTGTGTCCTTCTTCCTGACAATTTGAGCAAGTCATGACTCGTTTCACACGACTTAGCTTGTTCTTCGTACCTGCTTTTTCATTCCTTTATTTCTTCCTCTCATAGTTACTACGCCTACCAACTTTATTCCGGAAAGGTGGAGGCAATACAGGCAATCTATTGCGTCTTGGCCATAGGTTCATTCCTTGAACTGGCTGAATACCACGCGCATATGTAAGCTGCCAAGTCTTTGTTGTGAAAAACTCAGAGACATAGTCTTCCACTGCCTTCTCTTTCTTTGTTGTGATAACTTTAGCGGCATGCTCACACGGAATTCCATTTAATTGCCATTTCCCGCAGCCACAAATCATAGGTACCATTTTCACGCAGTAAGAAAACGTTTTGTAGTTTATCTCATGATTATCACCTGTTGACATGAACATTTTGCAGTCCACAGCCTTGCTGATAGCTAATTCAATCTCACGGTGAGCACTCTTTGTGAACCTTGACTTCCACCGAAGTGAGATTTTGTTTCTCTTCTCAGTACGAACCATACATTGTCTTCTTACCTCTTCTAACAACTCGAGTAACGGTAGGCGTCTTGCTTCTTTGATAGTCTTATTGAAAGACTCATTAAGATTGTTGAGGTTGTCGTTGCAGCAAGAACCAACTCGGAAGAACGCCCTAGACCATGTTTCGGGTCTGGTTTTGAGGAGAGACTGATAAGCTACAGGATTCATGCTCTGTAACGCTGCCAAATTATCCCTATAATCACCTTCAGTGTAGCTCCGAGCAATTTTCCAATAAATCCTTTCAAGCTCCATATCATGACTTTCTCTCTTCCAATTCCCTAAATTATGTCTTGCACAAAGCCGGTGTTCTACTTGTGGAAGAACGTTAACAATTGCATTCACCAGACCCTTCAAAACAAAAAGAAAGACTGATGTAACTTCACTGTATCGTAAACATAAGATGTTCTAATAGAAAGTCAAAACAAACAAAGTGAGTCAAAAATAGTTGCTGCTATAGTCTAACAAATAAATCCAACGTAAAGTAAGCAATTAGAAGATATTTTCCAAATTAAAAATTAAATAATTGCTGCTATAGTCTAACAAATAAATCCAACCAACAATAAAACGCAAACCCATATTTGAACCGAAAAAAGAGAACGTTAAAGAAACATTGCTGTTGTTATACCTTTTTTTTATCGGATATGATAGCGATGTCGCTTCCATCACCAAGTCCTAAATCTATCTTGAGATGAGTGATAAACCAATCCCAATTATCTTCGTTTTCAACCTCCACAACAGCCCATGCTATGGGGACTATTCTGTTATCCGCGTCTCTCCCAACAGCAGCTAACAATTGTCCTTTGATGTCCCACTTCAAAAACGCTCCATCAAGGCCAATGATAGGTCTACAATACGTTTTCCACGCATGCCTCTGTGCTTCAAAGCAGACATAAAACCGGTCAAATCTTTGCTTCATACCTGGTCTTGTTCCTGGTATAGTAACAATATCAGTTATGGTGCCTCTGTTAGACTGATGCAGCTCAGCTTCATAATCCCATATACGAGAAAAATGCTCTTCATGACTTAATCTTCTTGCTCTTGACAGTCTAGTCTTTGCTTTCCTACATTGCTCAACATCCACGGTAAGAGAGTAGTTCCTAGCTATCTCATCAGTTATTTCCTTAGGTTGTAGCTTAGGATCCAGTCTCAATCTTTCCTCATATAAATCAGCAATCGTAGTCGGTTTCAACAACTTCGAGTAACCAGACCTAATACAACAATGCTTATCATAGAAAACCTTGATTTGCAACTTGTGTTTTCCTTTCTCGTATGCGCAATAACATCTCCAATCACATGGATATTTTGGATCCGTGCTATCGCATATAGCTCCTAATTTCTTCTGAGTCGACAAGTACATCTTGATGTTGTATTTCGATTTTAGAGTATACCTGAGTAAAGCATTCTTGAACTCAGCTGCAGAACTGGAACATTTTCCCAAAACCAGAATTTCCTCTGCTGATTCCTCATTTTGATGAATTTGCCTTCGCAATTCTTCTTCTTCGTCACTATCATCTTCATCAATCGGATCTGGGATTTTATCATCATCCCATATATCATCTGCGCTGTCATCATCACTGCCACTATCATCACGCAGTATATCTCTGAAATGTTTTCTGAAAACCAAACTTGCATCTGCTTCAACGGAAACCAACTCGTCTTCCTCATCTACGAAGTTGTTACAGTCAAAATCTCCATCGTCTTCGCCATCCACAACCTCGCAATCATCACCTTCAACTGGCTCTGCTTCAGGAGGTTCTTCGTCATTCACAGCTGCGCAATCGTTTCCTTCAACTGGTTCTGCTTCAAGAGGCTCTTCGTCCATCGTTTCTTCTTCAACAGGTTCGTGATGAGCTAATGAATTCGATGTTCCCTTGCATCGTCGAGGTGTTAATTTTTTCTTACTAATCATCTCGTCTGCTTCAGAAGAAGAATACGTGAAAAAAAGCTCGATGATTCTCAAAGAAGAAGAAAGAAGCGACACTTTTCAATAATTAGGGATTTGAAAAATCAATTTGGGCTTTTGTAACCAAACGACCACGTTTTACTTGTGGATACTAAACTAAAAAAAACTAACGTTTTCTAACCATCTTTATTAACTATCATTAACTCTAACTAAACAGAATTAAACGTTGACTTAATTCATACCTTAATTAGTTCAGTCAACGAAAGTTCGTTATTTTTTTCGCTTAAATGAAAGTTCGTATTTTTTAAAGCAAAACTCGGAAAGTTCGTTATTTGTTTGGCCATTTTCTCAAGATTCGCATGATACTTTAAGTTTATTAAATTTAACTGTTGCAACTTGCAATCACATACTGATAAATGCATGTTCTACGTATCACATTAATTCGTTAAAGTTTGAGTGGTTTAAAGACACCTGGTGTGAAAGCATAGTGACGATTATGGTTTCAAATATTATCGTGTATGTATAGTTGTGATATGCTCAGAGACTCAGATTTGATGTATATCACATACTGAAGTTCTCAGTTCTATATGACAATATCTGCATATGCGGATATATCCTATTTATTATGCGGATATATCAATATCATGGACAAATTTTTTAATATATAAATATACATACATTAAACTAATATAAATGTAGAATAATCCATGTATTTTGTGGGTTTCATCTTCTTCCCATGATTGGTCGGGTACTCGGTACTCTAAAATATATGTTCGTCGACATAATGGCCTTTAAAGTGTATTTATATGTTTTATCATCATTTACATACTTATATGTTAACAATCATTTCATTATAAACAATATAATTAGGCGTGAATTTTCTTTATTTAAAATTTTTAGAAGTATATATTTAAAACAGTTTTTTCTGATAATTAGTTTTTACAATATTTTAACATTTCTGATTGTAAGAATAAAATACTACAACCCATAAATCTTATGTTGTCGTCTATCTTATCTTAAACTTTTCTGTAGGGGTTTTCA
This sequence comes from Crucihimalaya himalaica, assembly GCA_004349715.1. Taxonomy (NCBI): domain Eukaryota; kingdom Viridiplantae; phylum Streptophyta; class Magnoliopsida; order Brassicales; family Brassicaceae; genus Crucihimalaya; species Crucihimalaya himalaica. Next base: position 5,499,748 of record SMJT01000002.1, read on the forward strand.
TGTTAGCTATGCTCACAGCAAAATAGATTTACGATCAACCGAAAGCAAATTAAGAGGAAAGAAGAAGAATAAGAATTGGCAACGATCGCATGAGATTGCCTCTTTCTAAATCTGCTCAACATATAATATAGCTGGCTCCCTTTGTCTCCACACACGTATGATCTGCTTTTGTTTCCATCTCAAATTCGGCAAGCCTATCTTTCTCCCATTTTTGTTTGTTTGTTTTTAAACTGAAACGAATTTGTGTTTCATTTGAGAATATCATCAATATTGCTAACATCCATACCAAATCGAGAAATATAAGATATTTGAATATGTATATAGCAAAATAAATAATTAAAAAATCAAGCATATATATTGGATCATAAAATTGAAAATTTGAAAAAAAAACATTATAATATATATATATATATATATGTATATATAATGTCTCTTCAACAACTTTAATTTGTCTCATGATGCACTAAGTATATATTAGGGATTAATATCCCAGTCGAAAGTTGAAAGAGAACATCACTAATATATAAGATATATAGACCAATTCACTCATTGCCAATTGAATTTGAATTCTATTGTCTTAATAGTATAATCTTAAAATGATGATCAAAATATATGGAAGAGCGTGAGTGAGTGATATACCATAAACTATTGTTTCGATAATTCTCTTCTCTATATATATATGGAGAAATAAAGGTTTATGAAGATAATATCAAAACAACTTTTAAGATTTTTGTTTTAGTCAAGATTTTAAATGATGTTTATTTAATTTCAAAACTACTCTTGGATAAGGAGAGAAACGAGCAACCATGAATTCCGTGGAACATGATGGTCCAACGAAATGCATCCCACACTCGGAGGTCCATGACTACATCCTCTACAAACATATGGCCTACGCCTATATGGAAAGATCGACCTCTCAAACGAGTCTAACATTTTCTGGAAGATATTTTCTTCTTTTTCATATTTTCGGATACCTATTAATTCACTCTTTTTAGCGGAAAGCCCGACCAACTCTATCCAAGGGGTTTTTGACAAAACCGTCGAAAGCTCTAAAAAGTTAAGCTGCATGGAATTAGAAATGGGTATACGAAAGCGAAAGCGTTCGGAAGCGGAAAAGCGAATATTTTTAAAAGATTTGGAAGCAGATACGTGTTGGAAGCGTATATATATATATACACTTTTATAATGAAACGCTAAACATATATCATATTAAAAATTATACTTAAGCACACAAATTCGATACATATAATTAATTTAAAACTCATTAAAAATAAATATCAAATATTTTTTTTTTGTTATGGCAAATAAAATTAGATAATTCAAATTTTCAAAGTCAAAATTTAGATCACTCTTTTCATTCTCATTTTCTTTAATTTCTTCAAACAAAGTCATTTCAATTTTTTTGTTATCCACAAAATACCATTAAGCTCAAGTGCCTTAAAGTTTATTACTTAATTTAATTCAATTAATCAATTCTACAATTACTACTTTTATATTTTTAAAAATAAAATACAAAAATTAGTATACAGAAGTTATAAACCGCAAAATTAGTTTGAGTTTCTCTTGTATAATAAAACAATCCAACATAATTTTCTGTTTTAAAAAAAAAATATTTATGCCATTAAAATTTTAAAAATAGAAGCGTAAACTTTCGAAACAGAATAGCAAGATTCCAAAGCGCCTCAGAAGCGAGATTCTGAAAGTTTCCGATTCTGATTCTAGAGTTAGAAACGGATCCCCGATGAAGCTTCCGTGCTTTCTAGCTAAAAAATGTGTTTTTCTGAAAGTTTGTCCAATTTTGTTAATGGTGTAGATGTGCGTTCTAATAGTCCGAATATGGTAACAAAAATGTGGGTGAAAGACTTATCTACAGCAGAACATAGGTATTATTCTTCAATAGGCGAACCTCTCACTCTATGTTTACGGGTTATCTTTTCAGTAAACGGGATTTTTCACCAAAGAACAAATTCGACAATTCGAAAGAGGAAAATTTAGATCTAAATAACAATGTATTTTTAGATATAATTTAAGAAACAAACAAAAAAAAATACATGAAGAAAAGACAACTTTGCATCTATGCATGTGAACTTCACGCAATTTGACAAAACACTTTCATTATAATATTTATATATCTCCACTAACTTAGGATGCCAATATTTTATTCAAACAGATGACTAATATTCATGGATTTCACCAATTCATGAAATTGACATTTGAACACAAAATACTTTTTTTCTTGCTATGTTTTTGCGAACCAGTTATTTAATTTCATTCCGACATTTACACCAATGCGACCAATTCTTTATTGAAATAGTTATACAAAGTACTTAAAGATGTTTCATGTTGACTGGATCACCTATAACATCCATCACTTTCGATTATTCAATAATGCAATCATTATAATTTTCGAGTGATGCTACTGCTTATTGTACATTATCCCATGTATAGGAGAAAAAATATGAAATGTTGGTAATTTGTAAAGTGATTAAGGTTTGGACATATAAAAGTTCTACATATATAATACTCCCAACATGAATAAATAACGTAATAATATACTAAGTAAAGTGAAATTTTATTGAACTTTTTCTACACATACTTAAATCTAGCTGAGTATCGTTTTTTACGTTGTCTTTTTTTATTTGAATTCGTGACTGACACACAATAACATACTGTAAATACTTCAAAAGTTTATGTGTCTACAAGGCCAAATATGAAATGAAATTTTGCATAACTAAAAACGCTGTAACTTTCTCGTTATGCTATATGAAATCTTACCGAAACAATAATTGCAACTCAAACGGGAAATTCGATAAAGATTGGTTCTCATGGACTGGTAATTGATATGAACTGATACCTAAATGATTCAAAGTAGATAAATAGAATTAAAAAAAAAAAACGGAGAGAAAAAGTGGAGAAAATACGTAATCAGTGCGTTACCAAAACACAACGTGTCCCATCATTATGATAATTGTGATTTTTGGTGTTTGAAGATTGGTTAATGTCATTATCCTGAAGATTGGTCCATGCCACTCAAAATTGCAGTTTCTAAAGTAAAATTGTATTACTTCTTGACGGTCCATTTCAAATCGACATAGGGATATAATGTGCATGCCTAAAAACAATGACACTTCCGTTGTTATACATATTAAAGTGTTTCGTCGTTTTGGAGAGTAACGAATCTTATTTACCATATTCTTATGTATACGATATGAATATGATGTGATGTGTCTACTTACCCCCATGTTATCTTAGCTAAAAGATGTGAGACCTTTCTAAGCCTCATAAAACTATAGGATAAATCGCACCACATACAAAATTATTATGCCACGTAACAATTTCGAAAAACCCTAGATAGCAAATCCAAACTATGAAAGAGGTTATATAATATGGATTACATCTTATCACAAAACTGAATATTTAAATGTTTAAATTTTCAATTTTTGTTTGTATTATATGTAATTATCGTAGTATGTACAACATGTAATTAACAAGGCCGTGTATATTGTTTAAATTTATAAATATTCACTTACGATCTATATACGAGAAAAAAATGTGAGGATTCATTTGTTTTTAGAAACTCAAAATATGAGTATCTTTGTAGTCTCATGAAAGTTTTCTGAGAATTAATTTTAAAGTTAGAAATTTAACTAAACTATAATGAAATTTTGGACCAGAGCTAGGGTAAGATTTCAATATTGCTTGTAAATTCTGTTAAAATTTTTATCAAATTAAATATGTAGGGTCTCTATAAACGTAATCATCTTTGGAAATTTGTAATCTTGGGAGTCATGGAATAGTTATATGTCGATTTCATGCGCATGCGAATAAAAGATGGATGTATATATGTTTTAGGCTGATTAAAACAGCGTACGTGACCTATAAACAGCTATGGATTCACACTAAGGTCATCCTTAGTCTTGCAAATTACAATCACCTACATTAATTAACTCGTATTGACTTAAATCAAACCCATTGAATAAACAAAAACAAGTAAGCCTTTAGGCTAAGAAGTAAGAACCATAAGCGGATCCTCTTCTTGACCATGGCACTACAATTTGGGCTCCCATGATCTTTTCTTCCGTCTGCTTAATGATTTAGGGCTTGTTCTTATCTCTGCCCCAGAATATATAAACAACCATCATAATAAGACGTCTCTGTTTATAAAATTTGGGCCCTCTATTTTTTTTTTTTTTGGTCTAGATTTGGGCCCTCTATTTTTTTTGGTAACTATATATATTCCAAAATCTGACTATGAATATGAATGAGCCACAGATTCCGAAGGAAACCAAAAACAAGAAAAAATATGATACTGACAAAATCAATCGGGGTGGGGAAAACAAGCTATTTAAATCAAAATCGAACCAATTTTACTTTAAACCAAACAAAAATAAATAATATGATCTTGATATAGGAAAAACTAAATCTAATCCAAACAGGCCATATATGAGCTAAATCCAAATATATGAATCAAATAAAATGAAATCTATTAACCGTTAAACCGAACACACATTTAATAGTTCTATAACCTAACGTTAATCAAATACCAAAAACAATCAAATTAACCGAATTAGCTGAGATAGCTAAAAATGCGAGATAAAAAAATACCCTACATATACTATTATATATATATATAACTATGCTTTTTAACAAGATTAGTTAAATCATGCTTTGTTGTCGTTAATTCTTGATCAAATAAAAAAAACTAAATTTTGAAAAATTGTAATTTTAAGAAAAGAAACATAACTTTTGTTTGCGAGTTATGCGTAGTTGTTCTTGAGATATCCATTGGAGTCACATTCTGTTCTTCAATTTTTGAATTTTCTTGTTTGATTTTCGTCGTCGATTCTTCATAAGATCTTCAATTCATCTTTATCAAATCTCGATTTCGAAGTGTTTTATCCGATTAATCCATCTGACGCAGCTCAAATTTTAGGTTAATCCGCCGGAAAAAAATTCTTTAAATTCTTCAAGTTTTTTTTTGTTAATCCGCCATAAAAATGGTTAATGTTCGCAATCTTTCTCGTCGTACTAGAGATAGATCAGCTTGATCTTGTGTATCAAGATCTTCAACACCACCACCTCCATCAGTTCAACCCCCGCCTCTGATTCAAAATCCACAGCCTCCACCTCCGTTTGTTGAGTCCGTGGATAACATTCATTCACCATATCATATTACAATTGGTGATAACCCTGGGATATCGATTATAAACAAGGTACTTGATGACACAAATTACATTACATGGAGTGTTGCTATGTACATTGTTTTGGATGCTAAGAATAAGTGGGTGTTTGTTGATGGATCTATACCAAGACCAGCTAAATCTGATCCGATATTCCGTATATGGTTTCGTTGCAATAGTATGGTCAAATCATGGTTGCTGAATTCTATATCTACAAAAATTTATAGTAGTATTCTTCATTTCAATGATGCTTATGCAATTTGGAAGGATTTGCTTACTAGATTTCATATCACAAGTCGACTACGATCAGTGGCGGACCCATGTGTAAGAAAGGAGGGTAAGATGACCTCCTCAAATTTTTTGAATTCTTTTTTAATTATAGTTTTTTAATAATTAAATATAGTATAGTTTGGTTTTATATATAATCTTTTAACAATTTGACCTGGGTAAAAACAAATCCTAGGTCCGCTAGTGACCACGATCCTACCAACTTACATAACATATCTGAAATTTTCAGCAAATTTCAAAGAGTTTGTCAGATTACTATACAACTCTCAAAACTCTATGGAATGATTTTAATGGGGTATATTATGTAAATACATGTCACAATTGCAATTGTTGCAAAATAGTGAATACAAAGACTGAATATGCTAAGATAATCAAATTCTTGGCTGGTTTAAATGAATTTTAAATTATAGTGCGTAGATAGATAATCATGAAAAATTGTAATTTAAGAAACGAGACATAACACCAAATGGTTTATGTTATTATTGTCATTATATCATCATCAACGGAATGGTATATTGCATATTGTTAAAGGGAAAAAAAAACTCAAAATCTTAATATGTAATCTGAATCTTCACGAAAATAACGGCACAAACATGAAGGAACATAGAGATTTAATATATAAAAAGTAAGTTGAGAAAAAAGAAAAATGAAGAGGCAGAGGAAGTCACGAGAGTGGATAGAAGAGAAAGGCAAATGCAAATGGCATGAAAGTACACGTGATGTGGGCCTTAACAGACCACGTGTTTAAGGCCCGATTCTTCACGCCGATTGGCCCACCCTTTTTCTCCTCTAGCTTCCTTTATTACGCACAATCCTCTTTACCAAAATGTGTCAGCCGCACACTTAAAATATCTTTTGACTTAACGGCCGTATGTATCAGAAAGTTAGATAGATTACGATCCCCCATGTTGTACGTTAGTTTATTAAATTTACTAAAACAAAGGGATTTATATAGGATAAATAAAATCAAAACACATTTTATTATGTTTATGTAGTTTCAAACAATTATATATGTGAATAACTGGATGAAAATATATACTGTATATATATATATATATATATATATATATATATTCTATTAGACAATATCAAACATTCACTTATTGAATAAAACATCAGGTTAAACATGCAGTCTATTGATTTATGATTCTTGATAAGTATCCAAAATAAAATTACTTGAATCCCTTAACTAATTTTTTGGGTAAACATTTAATAGCATATGAGTTTACCAAAAACTTATAAAGACGTAGGATTCATTTTAGTTGAACACCAGATAAAGCCATAAACGCATATAATATCAAAATGTAATGTAATTATATCCACACAAAAAAAACGAAATGGTAGTGATCGAGATCTGGAATAAAGAATTGTCTTATTATAATGGAGAAAGAGCCGACGCAGAGACGGGTGAGGCCGTTTTGTCCTTGAGAACCACACTTATGCTTTTCCCCATAAAATCCATTTCTTGTCTATCTCTACTTCTTTTCATTTCTTTAATACTACTACTAGTTATTACGGTTTTGCTTTTGTAGTTCAAAACAGTAAATAAACACAAATAAAATGGGTTCATCGGCCGGTCGCCGGTGGAGATTTAGGTAGTTTAACAGATGATACTATCAGTCTATGGTGTATGTTGTACTATGTACTATCCTTGTTTGTGTCAATCGTTGGCTACGTGCTATACCAATCTTATTATTAGTCAAAGCCCAACAAAGTATAATGAAATGCAAAATCTAATAATTAAACAACTCTAAGATGATGTGTTAAGTATTATCTTACATAAAAACAAACAAAAAGTATTATCATACACAAACAATTTGTAGCGTTGAATTTATAACTTTGTTTTCTTGTGACAGCGTTTAATCCAACAAAATTGTTAAAATGTCACTAAATTAGCCCAAACTTTTTAAAAAATTTATTTGGATTAAGTAATCTTATATTTTGCATTTCATTCTACATTTTAGGGTTTTGACCAACTCTAAGATATTACAGCCAGAAAGCAAATAATTTGCTTTTAATAAAATACCAGCTGAGTTCGTTTTAGTTGAAAATGATATTTAGTTTGTTCTTATTATGACTCGCTCAATATTTTTTTTGCTTATAATAAATTTATATGTAGGGTTCAATGTTCAGACTTCAGAGTATGTTTCCAAAAAGAAGCCAGGTGATGGATGCATCTGAAATACAGATTTGGATCTCGTGAATCCTTTCACATCAATACATCGATTAATTTCTTATATGCTTACATTATTTGTATAGTGAAACAAATGAATGTGATAATATATAGTACTTGTAGACAGTGTGCAACTCCGGAATCGAGACGCTACATGTATGATATCGATCTTGGAATCTTCTTCATTTTTAATATTTTTCTTGCACCACCTTAATTACTCTTGTCGGAACTCCCAACCCAAGCTCAGACTTTGCATCTCGTTGTATTTTGTTTAATACAATATTGTTGTCATGGAGTATCTATCTATTTCTTGCATGGACAAACATTATTTTTGTTATATTATTGTAAACGAAGCTAGTATAATTTAAGAAAAATGTATATAAGCTTTTTGAATATATAACTGAACGATCTCAATATACACATATAAACTGACAAATTAGACTAGTTCAAAAAGTGATGCTACTAATACAAAGCTAGTTACATTTTTTAAACCACATAGTTTGGAAGTTGTAAGTTTAAAACTATATTATACACATGTAAACCCTAACTAAATTTCAATCCAAATTTTCTTAATTTTTTTTTGAACCGGTGGCTAATGTTTATGTTTACGTAGTTTAGATAGTTTTAGAATTTTAATTGATAGTTTATATTAATAATAAATTATAAAAGCAACGTTATATAAAATTATTTTGAGGGATGATGTGTTTGGACATGCTAGTTCAAAGCAATACCGTATGTAGTTTGCTAATTTTTCTTTAATTAATGTTGTGAACTACAAAAAAAAAATATTCATCTTATTATCCTTTGTCGAAGAAATTAGTTAAGGCCTTTTTCATACCACGAATATTCCATGATAGGATATGAAATTGTAAGAATATTGGGAAAAAAAATGGAGTATAAATTAGTTAACGTAGAAATTGAGTAGACAGGGGAAATTAGTTTAGGAAGCGAGAATCACGCTTCAATTTAGAGACCGAGATGTGTGGAGCCACGTGGAAACATATCACTCCTTGGATTTTCTTTGCTTTATTAATTCAATATCTTGATTTTCACATAATTCAATTTGTTTAACTTCATTGCTTTGTTGGGTTTTTTCAATAACTTTATACAGTATTAATTAAAAAGCTCATACAGCTAATCCAGAGTATTATTATTTACATACATATTATGATACGGATAGATACATATATTACGTACTAACAAATCCGTTTTAACATTAACTTCACATAAACTAAGGAAAAAAGTCACTATTTACTATTTCTTTCAAATATATTTCAAAATTCAGCAATCGATGATGTATATATCATTTTCATTATATCGGAGCAACTCGTAAGAAAAATTCAACTAGTACATTAATACATTAGTAATTCAATTTATTTCCAAAAATAAACTACGGTTTTAACTCAGATTAATACATTAATGTGAAAACAAATTCAACTACTGCTTTTTACCGTAGTTTAAACTTCAATGATGATGGCAAAAATGCTCATACCATTTTTCTGTAATAGCTTCTGCAATACTCTCAAGTAAGTAGAACAATTACTAGGAAGTATAAATGAATGACATTTTATTTAAAATTTATAAGTTTAAAGTTATATATACGGGTCTTTTACATTAAAAGAACAAAATAAATACTTTCGAAACAACACGTTAACCATTTTTATCCTGATTCTGAAATAGATATATATTTTATATATATATATATATATACATAATATTTATTACATCATTTCACTCAAAATATAAATAAGAGTTAATAATTTAGGGTGTCAAAACAAACTAACTCACTCAATCCAACTCATTCTAAACTACTCATGAGTTAGCTCAACTTTTTTGTTTTTGTGTGCCCAAAAGCTAGCTTAGTTTAACTCAACTTATTCATTTTATGAGTTTTATTATCAACTTTAACTCACATAAATTAATTAATACTACTATACTCTTCCGTTTCAATTTAAATGTAGTTTAAAGTTTTTTTACCTCTGTTCAATATATTATATAATTTTTTTATTGGTCACAATATTATAAAGTTTTTTTACTTCTGTTCAATATATTATATAATTTTTTTATTGGTCACAATATTATAATAATAGGAATAAAACTAAAATTAAAAAAAAAACATATGCATCGAAAATCTAAAACAACACTTAAATTAAAATAAAATTTAAAATCTTAAACTATATTAAAAATGAAACAGAAGAGTATTAGATATCCTATTTATGATATATATACATATAATTAATTCCCATATATTTATTCAAAACTCTAAATATTCTATTTTGGATGATTAAATAAAATACAGTACATAGCATTGGCCTAATGGTGAATAACGCCAACTTTCTAAAAAAGCTTTTTTTTTTCAACTAAAAACGCCAATGCCTTTTTGGTTTTACTCTTTACACTTTTGTTTATAGACATACAACTATAATTTAACCAGCACCTCAACAAAAACTCGAAAACATGGTAACTATAATCGGTTCTTGTAATTATTAAAAAGAACCGCAAAACCATATTCTACTATTTATATCCTCGTTTAGTGTTCACAAAACTTATCAAGAACTAAGCTAAAGAGGGTTCTTTAAACCCCTCCCTCTCTCTTCTTCACTACACCACAGTGTAAACTGTTGAGTGTTAGACTAGAAACCATGGCCATAGCTTCATCTTCTTCATCATCTCTAGCTTTTTCTCTTTCTCTTCTTCTAGCTCTAATCCTCTGTTTCTATCCCACCCAATCCTCCAACACCATCGGCAAAGGCTACCGTTTGATCTCAATCGAAGAATCTCCAGATGGTGGCTTCATTGGTTATCTCCAAGTCAAACAAAAGAACAAAATCTACGGCTCTGATATCACCACTCTTCGTCTCTTCGTCAAGTAAGTATATTCACAATTCCTCTGTTACGCACTTTACATTATAACTCATCTCTTCTTGATTTCTGGCCGTTGGATTCGTTTCTTGTTCTCTATACAGGCACGAAACAGATTCACGTCTTCGTGTTCACATCACAGACGCAAAGAAACAACGATGGGAAGTTCCGTACAATCTCCTCCCACGAGAACAACCACCACCGGTCGGAAAAGCCATCGGAAAATCTAGAAAATCTCCGATTACAGTTCAAGAAATCTCCGGATCAGAACTAATCTTTAGTTACACAACAGATCCATTCACTTTCGCCGTGAAACGTAGATCTAACCACGAAACACTCTTCAACACCTCAAGCTCACTAGTGTTCAAAGATCAATACCTAGAGATCTCAACTTCGTTACCTAAAGAAGCATCAATCTACGGTTTAGGTGAAAACTCACAAGCTAATGGTATCAAACTCGTTCCTAACGAGCCTTACACTCTTTACACTGAAGATGTTTCAGCGATTAATCTTAACACTGATCTTTATGGTTCACATCCGATGTATATGGATCTGAGAAACGTTGAAGGTAAAGCTTATGCTCATGCTGTGTTGTTGCTTAATAGTAATGGTATGGATGTTTTCTATAGAGGTGATTCGTTGACGTATAAAGTTATCGGAGGTGTTATTGATTTCTATTTCATCGCCGGACCTTCGCCGTTAAATGTGGTTGATCAGTATACTCAGTTAATCGGACGGCCTGCTCCAATGCCGTACTGGTCTTTAGGTAAGTTCATTTATTGCTCTGCTTTTCTGGTTTTTGGTTGTTGCTTCGCTCTCTCTTGTCTTAATGTTCTGTGGTAATTACATAGGATTAGTGATTTTGTTTGTGGTCCTGTGGTGTTAAAGTACTTATCAGTTAATGTCTTAATGACGAGTATTAGTATCGATTCAGGTTCCTGTAACTTTGACTTTAGTCAAACGAAGAGTCACGTGAAATAGATTTTGTGAATCATTTACCGAACCGAGTGATTGAAACTAGTTAATTAATGAATCCATTAAACTATTACTAGTGTTGAATCAGTTTTGAAATGCCACATGTTTTATTGTAAAGAGTACCTGACTTTTTTTCCGACACAACTTTTAGAAAGCTTTACTCCTATTTTTGTGGGATATTGCAAAAAATGAAAAGTGTCGCTTTCTAATTATGAGTTTTCCAATTAAAAGATAAGATCAAGAAATGGTCTTTGCTTTCCACTTTTGTGGATTTGAAAAATTGAAATGATTAATGCGATTTTATTTGGTCCCTATTAAGATCTTGAAATTGGACCATTGTAGACATGGACCACGGTTCTTGAATTGAGTTGAAAATAGATGCGAATCTTGGTTTTGCCATTGTGATATATATATATAGCCAATCTTTGATTTTACTAATCTTTTTTCTCTTATTATTAATTTTGTGTTGTAGGGTTTCATCAATGTAGATGGGGATACCGTAATCTATCAGTTGTTGAAGATGTGGTGGAGAATTACAAAAAGGCTAAGATCCCTCTTGATGTGATCTGGAACGATGATGATCACATGGATGGTCACAAGGATTTCACTTTGAATCCTGTGGCTTATCCTCGTGCTAAGTTATTGGCGTTCTTGGACAAAATTCACAAGATTGGAATGAAGTATATTGTGATTAATGATCCTGGTATTGGTGTCAACGCTAGCTACGGTACATATCAAAGAGCCATGGCAGCCGATGTGTTTATCAAGTATGAAGGAAAGCCTTTCTTGGCTCAAGTGTGGCCTGGTCCGGTTTACTTCCCTGATTTCCTTAACCCTAAGACGGTTTCTTGGTGGGGCGACGAAATTCGCCGCTTCCATGATTTAGTCCCCATTGATGGTCTATGGATTGACATGAACGAGGTGTCCAACTTCTGCTCAGGGTTGTGTACAATTCCACAGGGCAAGCAGTGTCCGAGTGGGGAAGGACCTGGTTGGGTTTGTTGCTTGGACTGCAAGAATATAACCAAGACTAGATGGGATGATCCTCCTTACAAGATCAATGCTACTGGAGTTGTAGCTCCCGTTGGGTTCAAGACTATTGCCACAAGTGCTACTCATTACAATGGTGTTCTTGAGTACGATGCTCACAGTATCTACGGATTCTCTGAGGCTATCGCGACTCACAAGGCCTTACTTGATGTCAAAGGCAAACGTCCCTTCATATTGTCCCGGTCCACTTTCGTTGGTTCAGGTCAATACGCTGCTCACTGGACCGGAGATAACCAAGGAACATGGCAGAGCTTGCAAGTGTCTATCTCAACCATGTTGAATTTTGGTATATTCGGAGTTCCAATGGTTGGTTCAGACATTTGTGGATTTTACCCTCAACCAACAGAAGAACTCTGCAACCGTTGGATTGAAGTCGGAGCGTTTTATCCATTTTCAAGAGATCACGCCAATTACTACTCCCCAAGACAAGAGCTTTACCAATGGGCCACAGTTGCAGATTCGGCTCGTAACGCTCTTGGTATGAGATACAAAATCCTTCCTCTCCTCTACACTCTCAACTACGAAGCTCATATGACCGGTGCACCCATCGCTAGACCGCTCTTCTTCTCATTCCCTGAATACACCGAATGTTACGGCAACAGCAGACAGTTCTTGCTTGGAAGCAGCTTAATGATATCTCCGGTTCTAGAACAAGGCAAAACCGAAGTAGAAGCATTGTTCCCACCAGGTTCTTGGTACCACATGTTCGACATGACTCAAGCCGTTGTGTCCAAGAATGGGAAACGCGTAACCCTCCCAGCTCCTTTAAACTTCGTGAACGTTCATCTTTACCAGAACACTATATTACCAATGCAACAAGGCGGGTTGATTTCCAAAGATGCAAGAACCACACCGTTTAGTCTCGTCATCACTTTCCCTGCAGGAGCTTCTGAAGGTTACGCCACTGGGAAACTTTATCTAGATGAAGACGAGCTTCCAGAGATGAAGCTAGGAAACGGACAGTCCACGTACGTTGACTTCTACGCCTCGGTGGGCAACGGGACTGTGAAGATGTGGTCACAAGTTAAAGAAGGGAAGTTTGCGTTGAGCAAAGGATGGGTGATTGAGAAAGTGAGTGTTTTGGGACTTAAAGGAACGGGACAAGCTTCTGAGATTCAAATCAATGGAATCACAATGACGAAGAAGATTGAGGTAAGCTCAAAGGAGCATACTTATGTGATTGGTTTGGAAGATGAAGGAGAGAACAAGAGTGTGATGGTTGAGGTTGCGGGACTTGAGATGTTAGTTGGTAAGGACTTCAATATGTCCTGGAAAATGGGTATGAATTAATTGACATGTGAGAGTTTGGTAAATGATTGGTAAGGAGAATGAGATTATTAAAGAAAAAATGTATGCTCATTCTTCTACATTTCGGATTATAAGAAAGAAAAAAAAAGAATAGAGGTTTGGTTTTTTAGATTCTGTTCTTTTTATTAGAGATGTTTTAGTCTGAATAAAAATTGGAAGCACAAGTATTCCCTTATTATTATCCTTGGGCTTTGGGTTTGTGATTTACCTACTTCTTTTTTACATTTGACTCTAGCTTCTAAGTTAGGTTCGTGGTTTATCCTGACAATGGATAAGTTTTACGTGAATTCCCAAATATTTCAGAGGACCATATTCATATGTTTTCTGACGACATATCTTTCTACAAGATCGATGCAGAGTCATTGGGACTTTAAAAAAAGTAACTATTCGTCACCTTCGAAAGTAACTATTCGTTAATAACTTGACAACAATATTATTATGATGTATGTCAACATTTACTGCGCAATATTGTGTCACCAACTCACCATTAAATGTGCATAGTTATGTTCTAACTTGTATTGTTGTGTCATCATTTTGTATGTCTACACGTTTGGTTCGTTAACGTGTGCTTAATTTTATTTTATTTTGTAAATTAAGGTTCCGGGCCTACGGGCCCGTGAATGAGATCCAAACTATGTAAAAATCACTATTTTGAAAGAAACCTTTCCCAAGTGTACTCGAGGACTTGACGAGTACATATACTCAGTCTCGGTACAACCAGACCACGAGGCCTTTTTGTTGCTTAAATTTTCGTACCAAAGGATGATGTCATGCAACGGACGATGAGAAGGTTTTTTTCCACTTTCTAAGATTATTTTTCTTATACCTAATCAGTGGCTATTTACATTTAATATTAAATTAGCATAATATCAGAGCCTATGTAAGAAGTTATAAAACTTATTAACTTGTCGCCCTCTTGGCGGTCTAAGTCCTTGTCACAAAACACATGCTAAATCTTTAGTAAAAAGACAACAGAATCTAACAAAGTTAGGCAAAAATCTATGACTCTCAACTAATTCCAAAAGCCTAGTAGATGAAAAGTCCAGCCCCAAAAGATCCAATATTCAAAGCCCTACGACTTTAATATCTTATTGCGCACACATCTAAAACTTCAATTATTTGTTAAGAGAAACAATAACTTATCATACTACGTTATTTTGCTATTTGCTTTTGACAAGTCGTTGTTGTGGTTGAATAGTTTAATTTACTATAAGAAACAAGTGACTGTACATAGTCGTGGTGAGAGGTGGGTAAAGAAGTTTCCACTCTCCAACAACTTTTGTAAACTATTATCAACTTGTCGGCTTTATTCTTCAAAGTTCACACTTCATTATTATTCCTAGATCCGTCACTTTTTTTTCCCCTTGTTCACAATTATTTACACACTATTGACTATTTGATGTTTTCAGGTATTATTGTAACGAATTATAGATACAAAACCGCAACATATTGATATTATAACCTTAGCCAATGTAGTTTCAATAATACCACTGCTGAAAAAAATTTGTTACAAGGTTTTGAGTTTTGACCAGAAAAAAAGAAAAAAATTAACAAGATAATTGTAATAAAGGTGACGTTGGGAAACGAGCGAAACAGAGTCCATCGCACAGAACAAAAAGACACGTGGCGAGTGTGAATACGTGGCTGGGCATGAGTGGTGGTTAGGTGAGGTGACAGTTTTTTTTTTCTTTTTAGCGGGAAACAATAATGGCGGGAAGGTGGGACCAAGGAGAGGCGGCTAAATGGCGGGAAAAAAGTACAGAGGACAACACAGTGGTGCTTTGAGCCACGCGCCACCGTTTACATGTGTACCCACATACCTTTTTTTTTTCTTTCTTGTACGTATTGTTTTTTCTCTTTTTCGAAGAATATACAATTTATAACGTAAATCTTTATATTATTATATAACTATATACTAACATACATTATGTATATATCTATTTATGATAGATGACAAAAAAAAAAACATATATTTTTGATATTACTAACGTACATTATTTATATAAAAAAAATCATTTGTTTATTTTGGATTTTATGCAAAGCCGACCTTTAGACCAAACCGTTAAAATATGGGCTTAATATTAACATTTATTTTTTGCTTCCCTTTTGTATAATCAAAATATAGTGAAAACGGAAAACGCATGCTAATACAATCAAAATTATTGTGGCACAAAAATAATATTTGATGTTTCTATTTTTTATTTTTTATTTTACTCAGTTTCAGAAATTTTGTATACTAATTATCGGCTATCATTGTGGAAAGTGGGTTAAAATTAGCAATTTATAGTTCGCAAGATTTTGCAGATAAACCTGTTAGAAATTGTAATTAAATTCAACCCACTACAAAACGAGTCAAACTATGTAGATTAACGAAAAAATGTTATAATAGTCCTCAATTTATTAAATCTATCATAACTTAATCAAACTAAATATGTAATTTTTGGTTGATTTTTATTTAAATCATGAAGATAAGATTGATCGATCTAAATAAAACACGATGTTAAGTCAACTGACAAAACAAATTAACAGGGATAAATCAACGAACAAATTAAAAAGGTTAAATCAACGTTAACAAATTATGTTAAACTTTGAGTTTTTAGTTGACTTTTTTTTAAACAAAAACTTTGAGATAACTGAGTCATATGACGCACGTCGTTTTAGATTTTTAAAAACAAAAATCTAAGATTCGAACTCCTCACTTTTGAGACAAAACAGTCATGGTTTAACCACTTGAGTCGTTGTGTTTCATTAGTAATTTTACATAAACATATATATATATATATATATATATGTAACCTATATAAATATTAAAACTAAAAAAATATCATTATTATAAATATATTAAAATTATCATTTTACACAAACATATAACCTTATATATATATAATACTAAAACTCAAAACACATATAACCTTATGTATATAATATTAAAACTCAAAACAAATATCTAAAGTTATACCTTTAAAAGATTCTCTTT
The DNA here is from genome assembly GCA_004349715.1 of Crucihimalaya himalaica. Lineage (NCBI taxonomy): Eukaryota > Viridiplantae > Streptophyta > Magnoliopsida > Brassicales > Brassicaceae > Crucihimalaya > Crucihimalaya himalaica. Next base: position 5,516,561 of record SMJT01000002.1, read on the forward strand.
GTATAAGTATTAAAACTAAAACACATATATAACCTTATATATTATTGTGTTTTATAACCTTATATATATATAACTTTATTGATAATTTTACACAAACAAATATATATATATATAATTATATATGTGTTTTAGTTTTAATACTTATACAAAGAGAATCTTCAAAGGTTACTTTATATATGTGTTTTGAGTAATATTATATATATATAAGGTCATGTGCGTAAAATGATAATTTTAATATATTTATATAATAATATTTTTTTAGTTTTAATATTTATATAAGATTATATATATGTGTGTTTATGTAAAATTACCAATAAAATACAACTGTTCAAGTGGTTAAATCGTGACTGTTTTATCTCAAAGGTGAGAGTTCGAATCTTAGATCTGTGTTTTTAAAAAAAATCCAAATCAACGTGCCTCATATAACTCAGTCAACTCAAAATTTATGTTTTATTTTATAAAAACGATAGTTTAACGGAATCTGTTAACGTTGATTTAACCTCATTAATTTGGTCCGTCAGTTGACTTAGCGTCATGTCTTATTTGGTTCGATCAACTTAAACATCATGATGTAAATGAAAAGCAACCAAAAGTTATATGTTTGATTTGACTAAGTCCGAGTTCATGCCTCAAATAGCCCGATTTGAACAAATTCAGGTTATTATGACATTTTTCTCGTAAATTAACCTATGTTTATATTTGAAGATAATTCTTATCATGTTCTTTTTTTGAAACGTCTGAATTTTTAAAAGTAAATATGATCACAATGTATAGCATTGTAATTGGAGCCTTTACTAATAGATCAACATGATGTTTGTTTTTCCTCGGTGTTCATGTAAATTGAATGTCTTCAAAACATTCTTGCCAAGATCTAACTTCTCTGATCTAACTGTAGCTACCAAAGTTACCTTATTTCCTTGTTAAGACATCTACCACTTGTTGACAATCCCTTTCAAAGATTACTTTTCGATATCCTTGACTTCATACGTGTTGCATTGCCGTGATGAAAGCTTGTAGTTCACTCTCCAATGGGTAAGAAGTGGAGGTGTCTATCGTCTGTCTAGATCCTTTGTAAGTGTCTGCAACATCTCTAAGAACCCAGCCTGCATGTGTAGGTAAGTTCCGACTTGCAAAAGATCCATCATAGTTACATTTTAACCACATAACATGCGGTATCTTCCATGGATAGTTCATTGTACATTACGAGGCAAAGAAAATGAAGTTGAAACCATTGATAGACTTTGAACATATTCTTGATGAGTATTTAGCCATTCTTTGACATCGTTTCTAGCCAAAGTCAATGTAGATAGCCATGATAAATTTCTTTGTTGAAAAGTTAATTAATTGATTCCGACTTTTCCATATACGCCATAAAATCCAGAAAGCAACATGATGATGTTGAAGATTGTTCTTGGCCACATAAGACAATAAAATCACTTCCATTTTTCACTTAAGAGATGAATTTATATTGAAGTGGTGCATAATTTTTCACCACTTCATAATTTTTCACCTCAAAAATTTATGCATAATTTTTGAATTTATGCATAATTTTTCACCTCAAAAAAATTATGTTCAAAATATATTTAAACTAAAATCGCTAGATTTTTTTTTAATAAGAAAACAGCTAATACTTGCGGATGAATTCATGGATTTTGTGTAAAGTTGTGTGTGTATGAAAAGTGTTAATTGATAATAATTTTCCAAATGACAATCGTGATTATGCATAAGCATTCTAAATATCGTCTTAATATTTTTCCTAACGTACAATGAAAATCTATTTGGGGGGTAAAAAGGATAGAGTAAAAGCTATATAGAGTTTCAAAAAATGGTTCATTCAGAAAGAAAAAAAACTCCAATAATATTTTTTGTGATTTGACGTCTTTTGAAAGAAAAATTATGGTACGTACGTGCAGACTGTGCATTGTTTTAGAGATTAGTGATTTACTAATCAAATTCAATATTCTTTAGCTTAAGATTAATTTACTACAAATAGAGTTGTTGATCATGAATGCATGCACTGACCTAATACATTTTAATTAAAACGGCTTATCACGCACCAAAAGAACATTTGGTAACGTGACAACAAAAGAAAAAAACATTAGCTAACATGTTCATGTTATAAAATATTAATAGTGTAGATTTTGGAATGAATATTGTGGGGTTACTTTAATGGAGCTCACGTGATACAGTGCAGGAGGACCATTAGAGGACCTTTCTGCCTCAGCGAACTTGGCAGGTGGCGATGAGTCGATGCTTCTTCTTCACCTACGTGGTGCTCCCATATCTTCATCTCACGTGCATGTCACATGCCAGACTATTAGATTCTCTACCTAAACTTCTCATGTTTTATATCTACACTTTTCTTTATTTGTTAGTTATTATTACCCATGCCGGGTCGTGTTCGTGGCCCTATTAAATTTTGTCACACATTGATACATGCAATGTATGTGGACTTAAAATATCATTCATGGTAGAACGAGTATAAGATTTTGGTAAATAGAGGTTGGTATACACCCTTGGTACGAGGACGATCCAATGTTGACAAAATTACAATTTTGTAATAATGTTTACCAATTGCACCGTATTAGATAAAACCGTTGTATTCATCTTTCAGTTGTGGCTATACTTATGCGGTGAAGATAATATAAATTGAAATTATCGATTATTTACAGAAATGGTTGTTTTGTGTCCAACCCTAACCACATATATCGTATGTTTCTTTTTGTTGTGAATTCCTGATTTCACTGTCACTTTTACAAGAAAAGGTATTATGATTACTGTTATGAGGTTAATTGTTATGATTGATGATAGGTACAAAACTCGCTTTTAGTAAGATTGAAGCAAAACATAGGAAGCATCTTTTTCATACACGTGTCGCATGTGTCATAAACATTCTTTGCTAAATCTCAACAACAATTCTATATAAAATTAGCACTTTCGTTCCACCTCCAATAGCTATGTATAATGTTGTTCCTTAAATTGACAGCTTGTTGATTATTTATTTTTACTTTGATATTTATTCCACGACCACTTCACTACTTTGTTTAAAAATTAACAGTGAGTGAAAGTCAACTCATATAATGTATTATTTCTAAATTATTATTACGTACTAATCCGTGTTATACCACAGAGTTTGTTTTTGGAGTAATTTTGATGTATGATATTATGTTGTTAACGTTGACAAACAAAAAAAAAGAAAGATATTCTATTGTTAATGTTACAATTCGATTATATTTGAAGTATAATTTGAATATTAATATGTAAATTTGAGTTAGTCCATATTTGTAAATTTTAATGTCATTATAATTTTAAATATATATAGAAATCATTGTGAGTGTGAAAATGCATATAGAAAATATAATAAAAATTATAATATAATGTTCTTATTGTTTTTATAAACAATATATTTATTTTATTATCTATTTTATATGTTAGAATCTGATTTTTATTTAATTTCTAAGTTAACAATACTTCTAGTTTCATTGTAGTTTTATTATATTGTTAGGTTTGTTTTAGAAATCTAAAATATTATTAGTTTATAAGAATAAAAAATCTGAAATGTTACCGCTAGATTAGCAATACTGCCATCGTTAGTTTCTTTTTGGTGTTATCGTGATTTTTTCAATACAAAAGTATTCTGATCTTAGATATATAAAATATTTTTTCATTTTTATTTTTGATTTTGGTAAAATTATTGGTTCAATTAAAGAACCAAACTAAATCAAATAATTTTTTTAAAATTTAGACATTCAATAAATAAAGAGGGGTTTATTGGTTCAGGGATTTAGAAATCCAAGTAAAATTATGTGTTATTCAGTCATTGATTTTTAAAAAATTTCTAAATTATGTCTTATTTGTTCTATCATTTGTAAATACCAACTAAAATCATGTGTTATTCGTTTAAAGATTTATTGTTGGATTTCAAAATCCACATTTTACTTTTAATGGATTTGAAAATGCAGAATAGAAGGATTCAAATACGTGGTTAAAACATATTTTTTCAAAATTCATATGTATTGATTTCAAATTCCATAAAATTTTTCAAATCCTATATGGATTTACAAATCAATGAACCAATAAATACCCCCAAATTTTCTACTCATTCGATTTAGAATCATTTTGGCCTTTTTATAATATAACTATGGACCATTGTCCAAACTTTTAAGTCAATGGAAGACGTTGAATACACATTTTTTCATCGATTGAAATAAATCGAAATACATTATATATAATTATATGTATAATATGATAATTCAAAGTAATTTGAAAACAAAATCATACAAAGATGATTGAAGAATCATAACTTTAAATCTTAACAAAATCATACAAATATAAATAACCAAAAATAAATAATAGTATGTTTGGATATCAAGATATTTAATTTTAGTTGATTGACTATTTTCAAAAAAGTAATTAAAAATTTTTGTTCATAATAATGAGAGTGAGAAAGTGAGTTTAATTTTTTAAAAGTAATAATTATATGAAAGTTTTTTACGATTTTTAATATAATTATTTTAATTTTGGGATTATTATTGTATTCTTAATGAATTTATTTTGAAACACTAAAGACCATTGATATTGTAATGTAATTTTAACAACTTTTAGATTAGTTTCTATTTTGTATATGCCGATTAATAGACTTCATTCTCAATTGTATGCCTTATTAAAATAACCTAATTTCAATTGAAAACAAAAAAAAGTTATGCTTGAAAATAAAATGAAAACCTTATCACAACATAGTCAAAATTGTCACTACAACTACAAAGTCCCTTATTCAAATGAGCATAACAAATCGAAAATCTAAATTGTGGTATGTCTTGTCCATTCCCTTAAATTTTTCTGAAAAAAACCTAAACTGTAGTCTATAGCCGCATGATTTTAAAAGACAACCATTTGTTTTCCAGAACATTTACATTAAACCTTTTGTATAGACGAGAACTCTTTAGCCGGCGTAATGCGATTTCCATGTAACGAACACCAAACGTGTGAGATACTTGTGTTTAGTTAGCTCAATTAATTTTAATTTAACCAGAATCTAAAACAAAATGTGGAACTATTTTTATTTACTTTTTCAAATATAAAAATCTAGTGAAAATTACATTTAGTTAGAAAAATACCTATCATACTTTTACGTTTTTGTTTCAACAATATCAACACTAGTTTTTTTTCCAAATATACCACAAAATGTTGTGTAAAAATACTTGCTTATCTAAATAAATTACAAATAATATTAAAAATTATGTTTAGGTTCTCTATTTCCAATTTAGTGTATATAATTTCACCATTAAAAACATTTTTTAATCATTTTTAATATTAAATTTGTGACATTATTAAAAAAATAAGTTAGTGATGGAATTGTTAGAACAAAAACTGAAAAATATGGTATTTTTGAGAATTCCATTCTTATTATTATATTTAAGATTTTCTTTACCTAAATTGAAATATTTCAAGATATTTATCCAAATAAGGTTACATATAAAAATATATTTTTTCAAATAAGGTCGCATATCTAAGAAGATATTTATCCTAGTAAAAGAAATTAGTTTTTTTAATTTCAATAAAAATGATAAAATCCAGAAAAATTAAAACTCTGACCAAAAAAATAATATATACTAATTCAAAATTTTGTATTATTATAATTATAAGTTGCAAAGAAGAGAGTGAGCTACACGCGCTAGGATTCTTAGGCGGGCCATGATAGATGCATGAGTAAGAGAGAGTCATGCGCCATTAATGTTAATTTTGTCCCTACTTCTTTCCACCTTGCCAGCTAATATTTATTTATGTCTCCCATATGGAAAATTTTATACTAAATTTCCTTTTTCATTTTTCTAATATTATTAAATACTTCGAAAAAATGTAACGCAAAAAAGAAAAGAATTAAAGTCAAAAGGAGCCACTACAGTCAAATACTGTTATATTTGTTAAGTTCTATAAAAAACGGAAGATTTATTTATTTCAAATACATTAATTGGTAAATTTAGATCTTTTAGTTGGGTCAAATAAATGTGAATTTGCTATACATAAGGAATAACTTGCAAATTTATATATATTGTTTTCCACAATTTTCACCATTTTTTACTAGCTGTTCTGTGACAATATTTTCTGTATATTATATTTCCCTTAATAGTCGGTCTTTTCTTTTGACCGTCACTGAGAAAAGGGAAATAAATCAGTAATAGTGTATGTTAAAATCAGAATATAAAGAGCGTGAAAGCTTTATATTATTCAGAGAAAATTTTTTTAAAAAAAGTAGAAAGAGAGAGAGAGAATCAGAAGAAACACACCAACAAGGTTAGATTAAAAGAATCATTTTTCTTATTCTTCTTCTTCCTTGTGATTTGTTTATTGTTATGTTTTTATAGAGATTTGCGTCGTCTCTGAGGTATTTTGTAAAAACCAAAGCTTTTTTTTTGTATTTTTTAACACTTGTTTACTGTTTTTTCTCTGTGAAATTGTCACGGATCCTTTGTTTTTTTTTATATACTCAAAGAGAAAAATAATCTCATCCCCAGATTTCTTACCCATCTATCTATCTTTCTCTCTGTCTCTAGGGTTCTGGGTTTTAGCTGTTTGGGTTTTATTTGGTCTCTCGTTTCTCACTTTTGTTTATTGTCTCTTGTCTTTTTGACGAACAGGAGGAACAGTGGTAGAAAGGTTTGGTTTTTAGGGGTTTCATCGGAATATCAACAACAAAAGGCGTTTGTAACGCTTTGATTTATGTCGGCTGGGTTTGAATCGACTGTGATTTTGTCTTTGATTCATATCTCTTCTCCGATCTATTTATCATCATCTTCTCCATCATCGTCTTCTTTAAAATCTGGTCTGCTCAACGCTCTTCACTTCTGCTCTAAGCAGAGGCTTGTTCTTGAGACTCCTTCTCTTTCCATGCGCTTAAGACCCAAAAGGTTAAATCTTTTTTCTTATGTTTCACTCATCTCTCATCTCTTTCCATCTTTGTACCTTCCGATCTGAGAGTTTTTGTTCTGATTTGTGTAACAGGACTTGTTCTGGTGTTGAAGTTTTTGGGGGTTTTCACATAAAACAGCAAAAATTTTCTTTTTTCATAGTTCGTTGAGAGTTTTGAGTTTTTTTTTCTATATACCAAAGTTTTGACCTTTGTTGAGTGATTTTGTTCCTGTTTTCTGGGTATTTTGAGGAGTGGGTTAAAAATGGTTGAGGTTAGAAAAGAACAGTCTTTGAGTGGTACCAGTGGCAAGATGAAGAAGAACCAGAAGAGAAACACTTTATCGTCCCATCCTCAAGAAACCCAACCTTTGAGAAAAGTCCGTATCATTGTGAATGATCCTTATGCAACCGATGATGATTCCTCAAGCGACGAGGAAGAGCTTAAGGTCCCTAAGCCTCGGAAAATGAAACGAATCGTTCATGAGATTAACTTTCCATCTATGGAAGCTTCTGAGATGCCTTCTGAGAGTTCTTCTGAGGACAGTACTAAAACTGTTAGCAAGAAAGATGCATCAGCTTCTCCTGCTCGTCCTAGGTTGTTGACCAAGAAGCCCGTTGGTGTTAGGCAAAGGAAATGGGGGAAATGGGCTGCTGAGATTAGACATCCAATCACTAAAACTAGGACTTGGTTGGGTACTTTTGACACTCTTGAAGAAGCTGCTAAAGCGTATGATATTAAGAAGGTTGAGTTTGATGCACTTGTTGCTTCTGTATCTGTTTCTGGAAATGCGTCGACTAAACCTGCTGTTTCTTCATCTGAGACAAGTCAATGCTCTCGTTCTTCACCTGTAGCTCCTGTTGAGCAAGATGACACATCAGCTTCAGCTCTCACTTGTGTCAACCCTGATGATGTCTCTAAAGAAGAGACTATTACTCCAACGCCAAATGCTACTGGTGGAAACAAGGAAGTGTTGTTCGATTTCGACTTTACTGATCTACAAATCCCCGATTTTGGTATCTTTGCAGAGGGGCCAAATGGGCACGACCTAGACTTTGATCGTTTCCTCAATGACGATCAGCTTGATGGCTTTGGCTTGCTTGATGACATTCAAGGATTCGAAGATGACGGTCCAAGCGAGTTACCAGATTTCGACTTTGCAGATGTTGAAGAGCTTGCTGACTCTAGTCTCGGTTTTCTCGATCAACTTGCCCCTCTCAACATTGGTTGCCCATTAAAAAGTTTTGCAGCTTCATAGAGAGAAGAGTGTTTTTTTTTTTTCGTTTATGTTTTAGTATCAAGACATACAAAAGTGTGTTCCGGAGTAGTAAGATCTTAAGACATAAGGCCGGGTTTTGCAATTAGGAGTGAGTTTTTACTAGTTATCGTTTTAATGTTGGATGATGTTTTGCTGATTTCTGGTTTCTTAAATCTCTCATTCACTTTGGGTTTTTCCATTGTGCTTTTTAGAGCCGTCCAAAGTGAAAGAGTTTGATAATTCCATTTGTCAGTTTTATTACATCATTCCCACTTTTAAATTTTGTTAATGGTGAACAAAAATATCAATGAAAAGCACTTTTTATTTATAGTTCTTATCGCCTTTATTTGTTCTCCTTCAATTTAATCCCTATCAGTTGGGCGTTAGATTCTGACGTGTTGAGATTCTAAGAATCTAATGGAAAATGACAAATGCATGAAATTGGTATGGTCACTATTTCTCTGCGGCTTCGCCGCGCCATCACAAAACATTCAATATAATTTATTGTTTATGGTTTAGATTATGCGTTTTTAATAACATTATTGTCTTTTTTGGAGAAAGGTTGAATAGTAGTGAAGGAGAGTGGGGAATTAAAGAAGAGATTACACGGAAGTGGCAACAAGTCAGGGGTTTGGTTTTGTCAGGTTTTTTCGTATTAAACTCCAAATATTTTTTATAACAGCTGTATCGCATTTGGAATTTAATTATAAAAATAGGTTGGTGATTGTGAATGAGGAAAAGTCAAAGGACGAGTGTATTCTGTATAGTATTAGTAACACTCTCACACACTACTTTGTGGTTGCACATGTTCTTGTAATATCTTTTTCTGTACGTGGGAGCGAGCAAGCATGTCTCAAGCACGTGATACTATAAGAACGAGAGGTTGAATTGCACATGAAGGAAGAGGATCTTGTGATGAGCTTTCAGAAGCCTATATTTTAAGAATATTCATATTTATGCACATAATGAATCCAAATGCTTTGTGAAATTGAGAGATTGTTTTATTAATGTGTTGCACTGTAAGACTATAACCTTTCCTTTGAGGTTTTTCTAACCATTTTCATTGTGATAAGCTTGAAATGCACTTAGAGGATCTTGTGATAAACTCAGAAGACTATATTATAAAAATATTCACATTCATACACATACTAAATCCAATCCAAGTGTTTTGTTAAATTGAGGGATTGTATTTGTGAAGTTTAATTCATACACTTGGATTTACGAAGTTCACCATAATTTTTCTGTGAAGCATCGTATTCACATTCATACACCTCAATCTTTCTGTGATGTTTTTTGTTTAACCATGATGCTTCTGTGTATTGGTCTTTTGGGCTCAAAGAGATGCTTCTGTGTATTGGTCTTTTGGGCTCAAAGAGAGATGCTTCTCGGTCCATTAGTTTAAAAGCCCGATTTAGTAATAGGTGTGAGGAATTTCGTTTGAGGTTTCACAAGTTGTTGACAGATGAGGCATGGTCAGTGTGACTTTTAAGCATTTTCCTTGTTTATTGCTTGATTTTTAATTGTACTATTCACTTCTCATGGTCTTCATGTACAAGTGAAAGCCATCACTTGGATCGTTTGGTAATGCTGATAACTAGAACAAGCGAATGATAAAAATCAGCGTATTGAATATACACTGGATGCAGTAAATTAAAGACGTGCTTCAGTTAGAGTTCAATCCATTAAAATAGATCCACAAATCGACAATAAGATGTATGGAAATGCATATATATATTCAGAGCAGACCCTTCTTCTGAAAACTGATGATGCAGTCATCGAACATCTCAGGTAATGACTTGAAGGATCCAAATCCCAACTCATGTATCTTCCTTGTGTCCATACTATGTGGACTATTGTCTCCTTCTTTGTTACTACACCTGAAAAAAGACACAAAGAATCAATCAACCAAACCAAATGATGAAATCTTGGTGAATTTAATGAGAGTGAGATTTATTACTTCTTCTCAAATGGGTAATTGGGATACTTGTTTCTCATCAATTCAATTATCTCAGACCAATGAGCAACCGAACTCGAACATATGATTCTCCCTGATGCGTTAGGCTCTTCCATAGCCAATACATGTGAAGCAACCACATCATCTATATGCACAAACCCAACCGTGAAATTCGGGTACTCTCCCGCAAGACCTTTGACTATGGCGAGTATCATAAGAAGAGTACTTGTTGGTTTTGGTCCAAGCAATGGACCAACCACAAAGGAAGGATTCACAACTACCAAGTCTAATCCTTTCTCTTCAGCTATCTTCCAAGCCTCTTTCTCACCTAGAGTCTTTGCATATCCATACCAAAGCTGTGCATCAATCAAATTAAAGAAGATTCTTTACATCAAATATCAAACAGACTAAAGATAAGAAATGTTATCTCACATTGAAGCGTTTGCAGTATGCAGGATCACTCCAATGAGACTCATTGAGAGGAGAAGCTTCAGTGGCATCGAAGCGGTACCGTATCGAAGAGCAAGAAGAAGTAAGAACAATCCTTTTCAATGTGGCTTTGGACTTAGCACAAGAACTCATCACATTAGTTGTTCCCTTTATGATAGGATCAACCAATGTTTCTTGAATGTTATGATCCTGTGGAACAAGAACAGGAGAAGCTGTGTGGAATACTCCATCAACACCATTCACTGCTTCATCAAAGCTTCCTTCAACCGTTAGATCAGCTTTAAGAATCTTTAGCCTCTGTTTTGCTCCTTGAAATTCCCATAAAAAACCAACCTTTTCTTCATCACCTTCAACATAACTCAAATCAAATCAGAACCCAGAAACTAAAGGTGGAAACTTTGAAATGAAATTGTAATGTTTTGTGTGAGAAAATTGGGAACTTACGAGGGTTTCGAACAGTGGTTCGAACGGTGTGTCCGAGTTCGAGAAGTGATTTGATGATGTAAGAAGCAATGAAACCAGTTCCTCCAGTTACCAAGTACTCAGACATCTTTTGTCTTTGCAACGAATTTGAGTTTGAAGAGAGATTGATTAGGTTTAATAATACTGATCTTTGTGGATGTGAAAGAAGAGTGGGTGATTCATCACATTCGTGCTCTCACTCTCACCAATACTTACATATTCACGTTAGTGAAATGACAATTATTTTTATATTATTTCAAGAAGTACAGTTCAATATGATATTTAGACAGTTAAGCTGAAGATGAAATTTCTAAAGGCCCATTGGGCTTCAAAGGTTTTCGATACTCTTTTTTCGCAATTTAGAGGTCCATGTGTTTGTGATGAATTTTTAGCAATGTGTTTGTGATGATTTTCCATCAAATAGTTTTGCATTAGAATTTGAAACAATTACATAATCCAATTTCTAAAATTATAAACCACTCTACTTAATAGGATCTAGCTTTAAGATGAATTAAATAATTTTAACAATATTATAAATTAATCGAAGTGCAGTTTAATGCAATCCGAATTAATTGAAATTCTATTATATTCTCAATTAGATCCTGTTATATATTAGTATATTAATATCAAACAAAATATTTTAGTGTATTGGTTAAGCTAACACTATGATAAAAAAAAAATACACAAGTTCAAAGCTACAAAAAAAATTATGGTTTGAGCCTAAGTTTTTCAAGCGAGTCCAACCCGAGATACTCCAGCAACGGGTTATTTTAGTTTTAGATCCACACCCTTAACTTTGCCAAATTTACAAAGTAAATAAAGTTCACCCACATCTGTTACACGCCTATCCAGGCGGCTACCAAGTTTAACCCGTAAATATTTAAATAATAATAAAAAATAAAATAATATATAATTTTAATAGAATATTATTTATTTGTTAAATTTTAGTATTAAAAATGTAAGTTCATAAATAAATAAAAAAACTAAAAAATATTTCATAAGTTTCTATATATTATATATTAAGTATTAATAACTTTTGAAAAAATATTAACAACTGATTATTATTTTATATAAAATAAAAAATATGTGCTTAACATTTGAACCTACCAAAGAAAATATCTACATCCGCAACTGTTTCGTATTTTTATTTGACCAAGTCAGCTTGATCCTTTTTAATCACTAAAATTAATTATGATCCGCACCTGCAACGGAACGAGATCGGCGTTTTGTTGACTAAATTGACAGACATATTTACAAAATTCACATTTTTCAAGAGTGAACATTTTTAGAAATAATGAAGAAATCATGAAACTAACATAAATTTTCAGTTTTTATGTTTTTGCGATTTTGTTTCATTTTTCTAGGAATTCTAAAAAAATATAATATACATTATAATTTTTATAGAATATAGGGAGAAAAACTTAACAATATGTTTTCTAAAAATTTTAGAACATCAGTAAATGTTAGAAAACATGTTTTAATTTTCGTACTGAAAATATTAGTTTAATCCAATGCAATGAGTAATTTTGGAATACTTGACATCTGATCACAGAAAACATAAATATATAAATATTTGTTTTTTATTTTTAGTTTCCCAATTAAATTTCGTTGTGGAAACAAAAACATAGCACTGCGGTTTTTTGCCGAAGATCGATTTTGTGAGTTTTTGTCAAAATAAGATTTCACAGTTTTTTCATATAGTTTAGTGATTCGTGATAGTACTACTTTATGTCACAATTCGAATTTAAATTCGGTAATTTAAGTGAGTTACTTACGAATAGCAGTTTTATAAAATTACAAATGACTTTTTGTTATTAGAAAAAAACGTCCTAATCAAAGCTAGCACTGGGGAAAGATATTAAAGCCAGAGGACAAAACTAAAAGGTTAGGTCTATTTTTAATACTCGATTGTATAATTGATATTATAAAACAACATATGATAGATAGAGACTTTTGGTCCAATATACACAAATATATTATTATAATATTGATAAAATCAAAATCAAAATTAATAGAGAGATATTGTTGGGAAGATGTCCTTAATGATAAGTCTTATCAAATTAACACGTCACTTCATCATAGCTACTTAAACTCTTTTTTTAATGTCTGTTTTGTTCATATTAAAAAAGGGTAAAAAGTTATAATGCAAAGTCGAAGTAATTACAAGAAGAATAAGATCATAAAAATAAAAATAAGAATTGTTAGCAATGTTCCACATTGCAAGAATATAAGCTGGTTTGTTGCAATTCCGATAATGCACTTCTCTAAACCAGTTATAAATGCTGAAGTTTAGTCTTTTACCCGATATAATTCTATTATAATTTAGTTATCTCTTTCAAAACAAACTTATATAAAACATTTAGACCAACAATGTGACATTGCCATAACTAAAATTTGGAATTCACTCTAAGAGCAGTAGATAAGATGCATTCCTATATGTTGACCCGCTTCAAGATAACAACCATAATGATGACGATAAAGCCAATCAACTTTTGAAGGCAAAGTATTATTAACAAAAGACCCATCAAAATATCTTTCTTTAAAATACTTAAAACTATTTATTTTTCGTTTATATGGAACAAACGAAAAATCACCACTATTATCAGTTCGGAAATGAATTTTGATAATTTGGTAAATGCTTAAGTTCTATAACTAAAACTAAAATATAGAACAAAACCAAAACACACCCACGCTAATAATACCAAGACCACGAGAGATTTTAGAGTTCATCAAAGACCTAAAAAAACTCATTTAATTGAAAAGCCAATCCAGGTAAATTAACTATAACAACGGATCAAAGATGAAATATATTATCAATAGAAATAACTTCAATGGTAAATGGGAGAATCTGATATATTATATTTATTCAAAAAAATAATTTTATAAATTTTTTTATTTTTTACTTATAAATAATAAAGAATCTAGACGTTTTTATCACTTAATTTTCTCCTCTAAGTAGGCTTATTTAATCTTTATAAGTTAATCATCATTTTTTTTTTTGGTAAACAAAAGGAGACAAAAGTCTTCCTTATTTTATTTAGAAAGTTGAAAAAAGTTACAAACGAACAAAAGACGCGGATGCGTAGTTCCAACAACATCTTCCAATATAATCGAATTAAGCTCCTCCGGCGGAAACTCTAAAAAATGAAAACCTCAGTAAAGTAAAAGCATTGTTAGCTAATTCACCGGCTAAACAATTAACCTCCCTATACGCAAGTGAAATCTGGATAATCCAATCCTTTGAAATAAAGCCATATCACAAATGTACTAGGAATGACAACGAATGCAAGTCACTAACTCTTATCTGTAAAAACTCAACCACTGTATCCGATTTCATCTCCAGCTTTAACCGCATGGTACGTCGCTCCTAAGCGATATACAAACTATAATATTACACTTCTAATAATTCCGCCACATATCCCAATATTCAAAGCAAAACCTCCGCATCAATTCCATGATAGTCAAGCACCTTCGAATAATTATCCTCTATTTTTTATAAGAAAATGGCAATGGTGATAACAGAAAAAGGTTTGATGTGGCGGCTCTACCATTTTAGGCACAGTCGTATTTTGTTTTTATTAATTGGCTAAAAAGGCTTCAAGTTTGTTTGCCATAAACTTTGAAGAATGATATAAAATCCTTTGTTTTTGATGAGATAATTGATTTAGCAGAATAAGAGTAATTCCTTTACAGGTTGTCGTGAGATAGCAAACGAAAACAGCTTGTCAAGTTGCGAAGTTTACCATCATACATGAATTAAGTGCAAGAAACAACTCTTACTCGCATTACAATAAAATGAAGAAATATTACAATAAATACAAATTTTAAAATAGTTGAGAGTTGCAACGAATTCCTACAATCTGAAATATCAAGAACACACATTATTATACATTTATTTATTTTTGTTAAACGTCTTAATAGTTGGTTGGCCGCTAGTTGGTCCGACTACACGTGTATTGATTTTATGACATCACATTACCTTTGTGGGGGGCGTTGTATTAATATACATGTTGTAAGGAAGTACAAGTAAATTTATGGGAGTTTATATTGACTACTATGTTATATATATATTGCAATTTCATTGGTAATGTTAATGTTAATGTTAATGTTAATTTCAAGCTGGCTTTAGTTACCTCTGCATAATTTTCCCAATGTTTTACGCATATATAATTTAGAAATTGATTAATAAAATTTATTGATTACATGAAATTGATTCAAGTAAGGTGTAAATGTTTTGAAAATTTACAACTCCACATCTCTACTGCGTTGAGATCAGAGGAAAACAATGATTAGTAGGTTAAAGTAACAAGTTATATTCATGTTTATTCTGTCATACATTGGGAAACCATAACAGGATCGGAGGAATAGAAAATTTATCTACATGTTTATTTATTCCGAAAGATGAAGGAAGAATTGTATTATGCACTATTAAAACGGTGTGGCTAAAGGAATGCTGACACATTATATTCATATTAAATGTACATGTAACATGTCAATCTGTTGAACGGTTCCAAACTAAACTTCTTTATCAGATTTTGTTGGCATTAATTATTTCATTATGGAACACGAAAATTCAACCATGTTCATTATTTAGTAACATATCCTCTTACTATCATATATGCAGGGTTAGCTTTAAAAGTTTTTCTTTTTAATCTCTATAATTTTCTTTATACATGTTTGATGACAATATAAGGATCTTACAATCTATTTAAGCATAGAATAAAACTTCTGTTTGGCAAAAAGTATCATAGCAGAAAGATTTGGACTTTATTTGAGGTTTTGGTGGATTGTACATTGTCTATATGTGAAATCATGGGATCTCAAGATTTGTCTGCTTTCAGTTTCCAAGTCAAACATCGTAGTAACTACTGTTTGATTTCCTTCATGTTTTTAGAATTTTCATGGTTCTCAAGATTTGTCTTCTTGTACTTTCCAAGTCAAACATCGTAACTACTGTTTGATTTTCCCTCGTGTATTCGCTCTTTCAAATGACACTATTTCATTGTAAATTTAAAAGATTAATAATTCCACCGTCGTATTACATTTTTTTTTTTAATTTTACATTTATTGATGGTTTGGTTCAATGAAACAATGGAAATAATTTGTTCATGCTTTCTACAAATTAAAACTGTTAATGCTTTTATAATATAATTTAATACATTTTTTTCGTTCGTACGCAACCTGCCACGTACATGGGTGATAGGTCCAAACTCACAAATAATTTTACGTACAGTCAATTCGTCTTTTTGGGTATAAACGTCCATTTTATTTTACGCCTAAGAACGAATTACTATTTCTTTCATTTATGGAACTAGACCGAGTTAACGCTAAAAAAAAAAAAAAAAGATGTAATATTTAGAGATGGACACAAGGCAATATATGCTTTTAAGGTATATTTGCTATTTTAATCGTTTTGCTTTGCAAAGATACTAAAACTATCTTTACTTGCTTTATATAAACGAGTTCAAGTTTTTGCTACAAACTAGTTTATTTGCAGGTTATTTACCCATCATATTTTTGCTACTTGCAAATCACTTGCATGTCATTTCCTAATTTTAAGATTATTTTTCAAAAAGATAATAATAATAATAAATTATGCATATAAAATAATTAAATAAATTGAATAACGGCTAAAACAAAAGGGATATTAATTCTTTTTTAATCTGATTGGTATTTTGACACAAGTAACATACTTGTGAATATCTAAATTATGTTACTGCTTTGATAACGACAAACTTTTTTTTTTCCAGAACCAAAGATACATTACAGGTACGAGTGAAAAGTACCAAGTATTTATGTCCACCTTTTACTAACAGTACTATATTATGCCTACCGGGTAACGTGAACGTGATCATATCAAATCAAAGTAGTTACCAAACGCTTTGATTTCGATAAAATCAAAAGCTGACACGTCTTGCTGTTTCTATTTATTTCCCTCACAACAACAATTTTGAGAGACGAAACTTTTATATCAAAAGGGAACAGATCTTATCATTTGCTCCCATCACTTGTTTTTGTCTACTTACAACTGGAAATAAGGGAGAAGTAACACAAAGAACTTTTCTCATAATAATAAAAATTGGCAAAAAAAGATTAAATAGCTATCAAAGCAAGAGCGTTGGGTGACGTTGGTCTCTTCATTAACTCCTCTCATCTACCCCTTTCCTCTGTTCGCCTTTATATCCTTCACCTTCCCTCTCTCTTCTTCATTAACTCATCTTCAAAAAAAACCCTAATCACATTTTGTAACAATAATACAATTATACATTAACACTCTCCGAAGATGCCTCAGGCACCTATGCCAGAGTTCTCTAGCTCGGTGAAGCTCAAGTACGTGAAACTTGGTTACCAATACTTGGTCAATCATTTCTTGAGTTTTCTTCTGATTCCGATCATGGCAATCGTCGCGGTTGAGCTTCTTCGGATGGGTCCAGAAGAGATCCTTAATGTTTGGAATTCACTCCAGTTTGACCTAATTCAGGTTCTATGTTCTTCCTTCTTTGTAATCTTCATCTCCACCGTTTACTTCATGTCCAAGCCACGTACCATCTACCTCGTTGACTATTCTTGTTACAAGCCACCTGTCACTTGTCGTGTCCCCTTCGCAACTTTCATGGAACACTCTCGTTTGATCCTCAAGGACAAGCCTAAGAGCGTTGAGTTTCAAATGAGAATCCTCGAACGTTCTGGTCTCGGTGAAGAGACTTGTCTCCCTCCGGCTATTCATTATATTCCTCCAACACCAACCATGGACGCGGCTAGAAGTGAGGCTCAGATGGTTATCTTCACGGCCATGGACGATCTCTTCGAGAAAACAGGTCTTAAACCTAAAGATATCGACATACTCATCGTCAACTGCTCTCTCTTCTCTCCCACCCCATCGCTCTCTGCTATGGTCATCAACAAATATAAGCTTAGGAGCAACATCAAAAGCTTCAATCTCTCGGGGATGGGATGCAGCGCGGGCTTGATCTCAGTCGATCTAGCCCGCGACTTGCTCCAAGTGCATCCCAATTCAAACGCAATCATCGTCAGCACGGAGATCATAACGCCTAATTACTATAAGGGAAACGAGAGAGCCATGTTGTTACCTAATTGCCTCTTCCGCATGGGCGCGGCTGCAATACTCATGTCAAACCGCCGGTCTGACCGGTGGCGAGCCAAATACAAGCTTTCCCACCTCGTCCGGACCCACCGCGGCGCTGACGACAAATCTTTCTACTGCGTCTACGAACAGGAAGACAAAGAAGGACACGTTGGCATCAACTTGTCCAAAGATCTCATGGCCATCGCCGGTGAAGCCCTCAAGGCTAATATCACCACAATAGGTAATATTAATGATACACATCATTTTGTTTCACCTTCATACCCTAGCAATGATATAAACGGTGAAAAATATGGGTGGGCATTCAACTATTATTGGTCGGCTCGGTTTGACTTCAGTTCGGTTTAAAATAAGAGAATAATAAGGTTATATGATATATTAGTGAGGTTACATGTACTTTCTTGGTAAATGTCTCGTTTTAAGTCGGCTGCATTAAATTTTATTCGTTCGATAGAAGAATTATTTGGTTTTACAGTAAAGTTTGGTTTGGCTTAGATTTAAGGTATAATGGTACGGTTGGGTTTTGATAGATGAATCTTGCTTGAACAGGTCCTTTGGTCCTACCGGCGTCAGAACAGCTCCTCTTCCTCTTGTCCCTAATCGGACGTAAAATCTTCAACCCGAAATTGAAACCATACATACCGGATTTCAAACTGGCCTTCGAACACTTCTGTATCCACGCAGGAGGCAGAGCGGTGATCGACGAGCTCCAGAAGAATCTACAGCTATCAGGAGAACACGTTGAGGCCTCAAGAATGACACTGCATCGTTTTGGTAACACTTCATCGTCATCGTTATGGTACGAGCTTAGCTACATCGAGGCTAAAGGGAGAATGAGGAGAGGAGATCGAGTCTGGCAAATCGCGTTTGGGAGCGGTTTCAAGTGTAACTCTGCCGTGTGGAAGTGTAACCGTACGATTAAGACACCTAAGGACGGACCATGGTCCGATTGTATCGACCGTTACCCAGTCTTTATCCCTGAAGTTGTCAAACTCTGAACTGAAAACGTCTTCAACGGTTTAGTAATGGTTTGATTTTGTGTTACGGTTTAGGTTGAGTTGGTCTCGGGATTTGGTTTAAAGGGATTGAGAAATGGGAAGTTAGAGGAGAAGAAAAGCAAAGCATAAATGTTTGTATTTAATTGCTCTGCATATACTTAAAATCTCTGCTTTTCTTTTGGGTATTTTTTAGTTTCTCGTGCTGTAATTAATAACTTGTGGTGTATCAAATAAGAATATTTCTCTGTTTTAATATTTATTTTAATCCGAGAGTAAGTTTCTTTGTTTTTATCGCTGTCGTCCATATTTGCTTATTCCATCTGATTTGGTTTTGTTTTCAGTACACTGTTGACCGACCAAAAAAAAATCAAAAATCAGTGTGAACTGAACCACGGGTCTAAATTTAAACCAAAATGTCAAGATCCAACCTGGTTTAAACCGGATTAACCTAGTACGTTTTACCTATCTATTTAAGCTAATTTTATTATTAATTTTTGTATGTTGCTTTGTTCATGCACTTGGCAACTAAGACTTCATCACTTCCACAAATCTAGTGAAGATTTCTTAATCATCTTTAATCTCTTATCTATATTTAATATTGTCTTCTCTTTTTTTCTTTGGTTCTTTTCTTTTTTTTTCTTATTGCTTCTTTAGAGCAATGTATGAGTATTAAATTGGCAATTACAAATATTGGATTGTGAGTTTGATAAGTTAAGATGATTCATGATTGATTGAAAATGTTTATCGTTAGATTCTCCTATAATATCTCATTTAAGATGTTTTTGATATATATATATATATATATGTTTGACTTGACCATTTAAATTTAGAGTATATGCATTTTTTTGTCCGAAGAGTATTTGATGATATCCATTTGTATCTCTGGTTAGCAACATACAAGTCTTTATAGATTTGATATCAGTTTACTAGAAGTGCATTTGAATCCATGTATCTGCATATTTTATTTCGCATTTCAAAATTAGAGTGATTAAATGTAAGTTATCTTATCCTTAAATCAGTATAAAGTAGAATCATCCTATATATAAAATGGACACATTTAAATACGATGAGTATTTTTTAGTAGTTTTTTTTTCTTTTAGGAATAAAAAGATTTTTCAAAAACTTTAGCACTTATTTTTACACTTTTCTTTGGGCATCTCCAATAAGGAAAAACTCAAATGTGTATACTAACTATTATAATACTAATATTTATAATATAATTTAATTTATTAAATAAATTTTAGATAAAAAAAGAATTGAGCCAATAAAAACAAAACAAATGTGTTTTGGGGTTTTTATTAAAATCTCCAAATATCTTAAATAAGAGCATCTTCAGTGGTTAAGATACTCAGAGCATCTTTAATGAGAGAAACTCAAATGGGTTTCTTAACTAATATTTAAGAATAAAATATGTGTTTTTTGGACTCCAATGTTAGAGCATCATTATTGCAAGAACCCTTAATTGGGTTCTTAGTGATTATTTAATTAATAAAGTGAAGTTAAGAAACATATTTAAGAAATGTTAGAAAAAACAAGTTTATTGGGAGAAACCCTCATGGGTTCTT
The DNA here is from genome assembly GCA_004349715.1 of Crucihimalaya himalaica. Lineage (NCBI taxonomy): Eukaryota > Viridiplantae > Streptophyta > Magnoliopsida > Brassicales > Brassicaceae > Crucihimalaya > Crucihimalaya himalaica. The sequence continues at coordinate 5,537,260 of SMJT01000002.1, forward strand.
ACAAAAAAAAAATTTTAAACATAAAATTGATTTAATATAACAAATTTTCTTAATTGTTATCTTGATCACGTCCAAATTTATGCCATATATGCTCAACCAAATCAGTTTTTAATTGTTGATGTTGTTGTCTATCCCGAATTCTAGTTCGTACCCCCAACATATTGGCGAGATTTGTTGGCATGTCCGTAGAATAAGTAAGATCGATATGTGCACTTATGTTTCCTTCTCCGTGTAGAAATTCTGAAACATCATATTGAGTGTGTCCATCTCATTCGTCTTCTACTATCATATTATGAAGTATGATGCATGCTCTCATAATTTTTCCTATTTGTTCTTTCTCCCAAAAAAGAGCTGGGTTTTTAACAATGGAAAATCGAGCTTGCAAAACTCCAAAAGCACGTTCGACGTCTTTTCGGGTAGCTTCTTGTTGTTGTGCAAATAAAGATGCTTTTGGGCCTTGTGGTAGTGAAATAGATTGGATAAAAGTTGCCCATTTTGGATAAATCCCATCTGTGAGATAGTAAGCCAAATGATATTCTCTCCCGTTGACGAAAAAATTCACTTGCGGAGCTTGACCTTTTATTATATCATCAAAAACGGGTGAGCGATCAAGAACATTGATATCGTTTAAGGTACCTGGAGGTCCAAAAGACGCGTGCCATATCCAAAGATCATATGAAGCTACGGCCTCCAAAACGATTGTGGGTTTTCCAGAACCGCGTGAATATTGCCCTTTCCAAGCGGTGGGGCAATTCTTCCACTCCCAATGCATACAATCGATGCTTCCTATCATCCCGGGAAATCCGCGTTGCTCTCCAACATGAAGGAGGCGTTGAAGATCCTCTGGTGTGGGTCTTCTTAAGTACTCATCGCCGAACAAGTTTATTATACTTTCGACGAAATTTACCAAACAATGGCGAGCAGTAGTTTCACCAAGCCGGAGATATTCGTCAACCGCATCAGCCGAGGTCCCATATGCCAACATACTAATTGTTGCGGTACACTTTTGAAGTGCAGAGAGTCTGGGCCTTCCAAGAGCATCTTTCTTCTTTCGAAAGTATCGAACTTCATTGGAGAGTCGATTCACAATATGCAAGAACAATGATTTGTTCATTCTAAAACGTCGGCGGAATAAATTGGTAGGATATGTTGCTGTGTCACTGATGTAGTCGTTCCATAAACGTATGTGGCCTTCTTCGCGATGTCTTTCGATAAAAACTCTTTTTTTTTTTACTTGCTTGCCGCCTCATGCTCCATGACTAGATTATCAAACGTTTCATCGAAGACTTGATCAAAATGTTGATCAAAAATTTCATCGAATTCATCATCCAATGATCCGTCAAAGGTATTATGGGAAGAAGATGCCATAATTGATTTATATTTTGATGGAACAAGTGTAGTTGATAAGAATAAGAAAATGAAAGTGAGAGAGGAAAGAATTTATAAGGCGATTTGATAAAAAAAGAGAAGCAAGAATGTAAACTATATAAAGAGACGAAGAAGATGCCATATATTTGATATAAAAGTGAAGCAATAATGTTAACATTGTAAAGATACGAAAACATGTGGTTCCTTGAAACATATGGCTACTTTTGCCAACAAGAAGATGCCATATATGTCTCTATCCATATTTGTATCCATCCATTTTTTTTTTCTCAAGATGCCATAAATATCATACTTTACTTTACATCATGTCCCTATATTTTACTTTATTTAAAGAACATAAACCTCTCCCAAGAGTGAAAGGTCGGTACAGATTTTAAATCAAGATTTGCTTGCCTCCTCATGCTCCATCAAGAGTTGTCAAAAACCTTCATCATCAATCTCGTTGACTGTAATGCTGAAACCGTCTTTAAGCTACTTACAAAATCCAATGATATCACCTAAATCAGTAAATAAACTCGATATAAGAAGGCATCATAGACTCATTAGGGGGTTGTGCATTGCTATAGATCCATGACTCAAATGACCTTAATTTTCAGGCCATAACAAACAAAGGAAGCATTGTAAGGCATGGTCAGGTGTTAATGAGTAAAGCAAGAACTTACAGAAGAACAATGTGGTAGATCAAGTCGCTGAAGATCTTGCTTTCATGGTTTCCTCTGGCTAGATATATGGCTGCAAATTTGCATATACAAATATGTGTAAATGGCGATTTGTTTTAATTGGGACATTTAACCCATTAAGATAATGGTATATCATCTAATCCTTAACAGTGACAGCAAAAGCACCAGAATACTGTGGCTCAACCTCTATAATGAAATTGAATAGACTCTCAGAAGATTGATAAAGGGTTAAAACCTCTATAACAGTGAACATCAGTAAAAGAGAAGTTTGTAAATCTGTAAAATGTCCAATCTTATTGAGATTTCCAAAGTTTTAATAGGAACAACACAAAAGAACCAAGACACAGCACAAAAGAACTAAACATATATTTCACAACATAACTAAAATGACAAAAGGAGTGATTCAACACTAACACAAACACATAGTTAAGAAACTACGGGGCATTTTTTTGTTCTGCTGTACAAACACAAACCCACAGCCTTTATGTTAAAAAACAGGTCTGCACTAACAAAAAGCAAACACAACTTCCCCGATTCTAATACTTAAGCTGAAAGCAAAAACAAACACAGCTTCCTTGATTCTAATACTTAAGCTGAAAAACAAATACGAAAACACAAACCAACATGGAGATGAGATCCCTAATTACCAAACATGTCTGCAACAAGCTTCTTCTTTAGGTCTTCATCAAACTCAGATAATGGTTCCTTTTTTGCAAGTATACTGTCAACAAGCCTCATCTTCGACAGTTTTTCTTTCATAGCCAAGTCCTTCTCCTTGATCAACCACATGCTCTGAAAGTCCGAGAGAGACTTGCCCTCTATTGTAGTCCTCTTACCTCTGCCTTTTGCTGCCTTAACACCAGGAGGACGGTTGGTTACTTGATCATCTTGGAGAGTATCTCTTTCCTCTGCGTGAGAGCTTGATGATTTTGCACCATCCACACACTTTCTCCTTTTAGAGCTGGCATCAGTTTTTGTTGTAGCAAGGTCACACCATTTTTGGTCATTGCGCAGCTCTTTCCAAGCATGTTCAAGAGTGAACTTCTTCTTATGATCGTTGTAGAAGATTTCATGAGCCATTTTGAGAACATCATTCTCATTCTGACCACTGGCTTTCAACTTCATTGCAGCCTCATATGATCCACAAAACTTACAAACCAAGTCATTAATCTTCTGCCACCTTTGCTTACAGTGACCTGGCTCACGGGTTTCTCCTTCTGCAGCTTGGGAACTTGCAGCAAAGTATGCTGCAATGCGTTTCAAGAAGTGGCCTGACTTCTGCTCATTAGCTACAACAGGGTCCTTGCTCGTGTTTAACCATGAGCTGATGAGCAAGATATCATCTTTAGGGGTCCACTTCCTTCTTTCTCTACGCTCTGCAGCCGTTTCTTCACCATAGCTTGCAGCTTCTGTGCATTGACTACTAAAGGGAGGGACTTGGCCGAGAGCAAGAAAGGGATCATGAAGGGTATGTTCTTGTTGACTGTTCAACAGTTCAACAAAATTGGAGGACTGAGTACATGGATTCGTAAAAGAGAAATCCATAAGGGTCAAATAAGAGAGAAAGACAACAAAGGAAGAGAAGAGGGAATCTGATTAGGAGATGAAAATAGAGAAGAAACAACTGCTTTTAAAGAAAACAGAGGAAGAGAAGAACCAAAAGAAAAAGCTTTGGAGCATTCATCACCTAACCACAACGACTTGACATATATCTAACAAGTAGATATCGAGTTAATCACCTCTCTAATACCATTCATCACCTATGTAATATATCCATTTACTACCTAACACAAACATTTAACACAAATGACAAATCAATCAACAACCTGCATCAAACTCATTTATCACCTACGAAATTCATTTCACTTTAACCATTGAAAATCTCATGACTGACCAGAGAACTTACCAACACATCAGACAACACGAGACTGATGGATTTGAGATTAGCGCATGATGGAAGTCTGACCATAATTCATCCCCTGCATCGGTTGATTTGTTCCTGGGAATGTACCGTACGGAGTTTGAGACATGAATGACCTAAAGCTTGGATTTGCTACCTTCTTATCTGGAGCAGTGCTGAAAGATATGGTGGATTGAGGTTGGGCAGACTTCAGTTTTCGATTAAGAAGAAGAAGAGAAGAAATCCGACGATTTCGATTATAGAAGATGAAATCACAATCTCTCCCTTCTCATTTTGGGCCAATGCTCTCATGACACGTGGACTGTAAGATGCGGATCTTAAAGGTCTTAAATAAGAAGCGGATCTTCATTATTGATTAAATTTTCAATTAAATTTTTGTTAAAAAATGCTAAGATCCTAGGTTAAGATCCTCCGATAATGATGCTCTTAGAACCCTATTAGGAGTTCTTAAATTTTTATTTTTTTAATAATTATGTTTTTAACAATGTCAATATAATACAAATATTAAGTATGCAATCCAAAGCTACCCAATTTGTCAAGAATACTCTCATCCTCTGTAATGTCGATAGTAAAATCAAGTAACTAGCTTCCAAGTCTTAAAAGAATGCTACCAAAACTACCATATCCAATAGGCTAAATTTCCCATTCTCTGTTTTTGTTTGTTGTTCTTGCTGATTCATTGAGGAATAAAGAAGAAATTTTACTCTGGCTCTTATCACATACACACAAAGAACTCGAGGCTTGTCTTGTACATACTGAGCCGTCCATCTTCCTTAAGGGTACATTTGCAGTTGATGGTTGCATTGGGACGAGTATAATGTGATACCTGAGAATAGAAGCCAAACACAATCAAACACAATAAAATGACATTGTATGGACATATCCAAACACGTACCTTCACAGTGTATGTTTCCTTTTCCAAGTCAATAGAGAATCCACGGCTTGGTACAACCTCAGACTTAATGTGTGTTTCCTCTGTCGAACCTGTGTTTCTCTGTGACACCATTTAATTTTCAGAAGAACCCCACATTTTGTACTATGTTACAGTCAATGAGAGCAGTAACTAAAAAGATGAGTCAATGACACCAAAATATGCATTCTTTTAAAGTCTTTGAGTAAAATCTTTATCTAGTTCTGTACTCGATCTCTCTGCACTGTTTTGTCTTTTTGTTCATATTCTCATTGAAAAATATATGTGCAATCCCTAAGAGACAAACCAATGGATCAACTTAGTAAGTTAACTGATCACTGAGTTTGTTTTTAATTATAATTAGTGAGGAAGTCGTTTGTTCAGGTTCATTGAACATTTTTTCTATTAATGATTTTGTTTATCTAAACACTTGTGGGCAAAAGAATGTGATTAAGAATCTCATAATAGAAATTAACTAGACTTACCAGCTCATAGTTCCTATTCTTAAGACTTGTTTGGATCATCCAAATATGCTCCCGGATTCTCAGTACCGAGAGGGATAATGCTAACAGGAGGAATCATTCCCAGTACCGAGAGGGATAATGCCAACAGGAGGAATTGGTGACTTCCCTTCTTTATTAAGCTCTCCAAGACATCCAAGAACCCAACCAACAGTACCATCACCACCTGCAACCTATCGACCCAATTCCATTTCACATTCTATTTGCTAAAAACGTAAAGATCATGAGATTAAGAAATACTGTGTGTAGTACTCACCATAATCCTTAGCCTTGCTCTTCATTCTTTTGCACATTCATCTCCTTTCGCTGCCACTATCTCAAAACATGCCAACCCGTATCAAACAAACTCTTGAGGCTTCACTTCCGTGAGATCAAATACCTGCATTTTTAAAAGAATCACCATGATGTTCCAAAATCAAAGCTCAATTAAAAAACTTTACCACAATTCCAAATCACTTCCACCCTTCAAAACAACAACATCAACTCAGAATTCTAAAAGACTCAATCTTTAAACTTAACTCATCCTTTCAAATTCAGACAAAGCACTAGATCTAACATCAGATACACATGAATACATAAATCAAGGCACTTAAAAGTCAGAGACTTTATCAAATTTCCCCAACTGATACAGGATAACATAAATATATGATCAAGACAGAACACTAAACTCAATCAAAACATATATAATAGGAAAATGTTATTGTGTAATAGGAAAATTGGTTACCTCGTGGTGCTTACGAGAAGCTTGGTGTACATCCCAGAGTGATTCCACTACAAGAAAACATGGCGTTTTTTGACCACCATTTCCGACCAATTTCCGAGACATTTCCGACTAATTTCTGACCAGGGCGACGGTGGTCGGAAACTAGTCGGAAAAAGTTAGAAAATTTTTGACCACCGAAGATTCCTCGAAAAGTCGTCGGAAATATTGGTCGGACACAAAATTGCAGACTCGACACACATGGCCTTCTACTTCACTTGACCATCCATCACTGTTCCGACGGAAGAGGATCAATCAATTGAATTCATGTATTGCTAATCTTCAAAGTGAGATTGAAGGTCATCGAATTCAATTGTTCACTTTTGGCGACGGACAGAGCGAGGAGAAGAGAGAGAGAAAGGAGAGGATCCAATCAAAAATAGGCACGTCACATTAGAGACGGTCTCTTGCGTCTTCAAACGAATAAACGACTCTTATCTTATTTGATTAAATAAATTATTTTATAAACTTAAGAGACCGTTTATTTACTGCGTTAATGATGCTCTCATGGGGTGATGCTCTCATGGGGTATCTTAGCTATAAAATAATAATATTTTTAATAAAAATTAGATATTCAATTAAACTTAAATTTGTTAAAAAAAAATTGGTCACTTACTATATGACATGTGTACTGTGGGTTTCTTACTAAAAACTCATAGTTACTTAAAACTCATATTCTTAACAAGAAAATATGAGTTCTTAATAAGAAATCTATACCTTATCTCTCATGCTTTTTTTTTTTTTTTCAATTTTTATTCACAAAATATTCACTTAAGAACTCCTCATTGAAATTGTTTTAAGTTAAAAGTTTTTAAAATGATGTGGTGTCTCATGTGACATAGTAGAATTCCCTTCATCTTTTATTTATATAGGATTACTTTATTTTTCAAAGTATCCACAAGTATATAATATATATATATATATATATATATATTTAATATCTAGGAAGTTCCGGAGCAAAACTCATAAGACGTTACCCAAACCATCTTAAATTAAAACTCTTTAACATAGTAGATTCCTCTCAGCGTAAATCGAATCAGTAACCTCTTATATCTCTACATTTTTTTAAACTCACGAGTTAACTAGTATGCCAATTCACTGTTGGTTGTTTTAATTACTATATTCAAAGTAAATAGTGGAAACTTTCATAGTTCACTAGTTGACCAGTGATAACTTAATGTGCCTACACCAGTTTTAGGTTTGATTCTATAACATGAGTTATGCAGATTTAATGGAAGCAAACTTACTTTAGATTTTTAGTGAGGTGTAACTAGTACCGTTTGTTTGTGATTATGTGTTAAGAGTACAAATGTCCACCATCATAAATTGTGAATATATTTTTTATGGATTTGTGTGGTACACGTAGAAATGTCTGAGTTGTCTATAGAACTATTCGTTGTCTAAAAAGTATTGCATGGAGTTGTTAGTTGTGATAATAATCATTTATAATATTAAAAAGTAATAATATGTTATTACTGATGATATAAAGACAAAGTCAATATATTTTCTCGAAACGTAATACTAAAATAGTAGTAAATATGTATTCCAACACTGCCACAAAATGTATTGGGCCTATATCAATAAGTAAGCCTGAAATTCCAGCATATGGCCTTAGTCTGAACTACTTCGACGGAGATTTGACCTTCAAACCAACGCATCATATGGCCTCTTGCTCATCTTTGTCAGACGGAAAAAAAAAGGAAAAGAAAAAGAGAACACTATTATATAATTTCTTCTCTTTTTGTGAGATAAAAAAGCTAAAATAAATTAGATATAGAAAATGACGAAAAAAATACTAAACGTAAAGAAAAGGTATGATACTTTAGTCAAAAATATAACTAGTAGCATGTGAGAAAGAGGTTTGAATTCACATTTCTAAGAGCACCGTCACATTTTATGTCTTTATAATGGTGCAATTTTTAATATAATTATACTATGTCAAAATATATATTAAACAATAAGTGCATTTTAATGTTTTTTTTAATAATAATCATAACTTTCTAAGAGAATCAAGACATATGATTTTAAATTATAAAAAACTGAAAAAATAATTTAGTATTTAAGTTTGAAGAGATTTCTATATATATTTGGGATTCATTAAGTTTATATTTTAAATTTGTGAGAAGAAATCAGGTTTACGAGTGTGTTCGTTAAAAACGTAACTTAGGATAATGTACGTAAGATAGTATTCCTTAGGATAAAATATTAAAGAGTGTTCTAGGATAAAATATTTCTTTTGTATGGCTATATGCCTATATTCTATTGTTAAACACAAAAACATGTTGTAACTCTTGAACTTTTTACTCATAGATCCGTGGTGGTAAGGAAATAGACGTAAGTCTCACAAACTGAAAATGAACCATGGTTGTATGCAATCATTTTTCTGCTTTTTATTTTTGAGGGTCAAGATTTTGAACACAATTCTAATACTATGGATGATGTCTCAAGATACATGATTTCCTAGATAGGACAAAAGTTTAAGGTTAATGATCTCTTACTGAATTTAATCAATACTCAGTCTCCGAAATCTTAGCTCTTACAAATGCCGAAAACAATATAAACATCATTTTCTAAGCATTAGAATAATGCCAAGAGTGGTACATGGTGTCCATCGAGCCTCTTATCTTCTCAAGAAAAAGGTTGATGCCTTTGTTTTTGAAATTTTCTGCATATTGATGTGGTCCAGACAAACACCATAGTTATCCATTTGATCTTTTATCTTTTAACCCAACGTTTCTAGGTATCTCTAATTATCCATTTATTTTGGATTTAGTTGGTGATATAAGTAAAACAGTAGGAGATGTCTGTATAACAGGAATGATAAAACTGTTGTGAACAAAGAGTTCAGGGAATTGCGACATAACCAATCAAGATCTCTCGCTTTCTCCAAAATCACGAGAATAATTCCACACTGTTTAATTTTTCCATGGAAAATCCGGAATTATAGCAAGAACGAAAATTAAGAAATATCCAAAAATATTGAGTGATTAGGCCAGCGAAAACGACAGGTGGACCATACAGATATCCATCTGATTAAGAAGCTGGCCAATCAAAACACTAAGAAGAGGATCAACTTGTAGAACTCGGCCAATCAGAATCAAGATAAGACCTCTTCATGGCCCTCATGGGGTATAAACGACCAAAAAGTGCATCAAATTTTTAACTTCAATAACACTCTCAATAAACAAGAAAAAAGCTCACATCGTGTGGGACATGTACTAGCCTACTGCCTACAACGCCTCTTAACTTAGCCCCTCACTGCCTCATAAAAAGAAAACGTAGTCTCTCTTTTTTTAACCGCTTCTCGAAAACTGAAACCTTTTTAGAGAGAACTGATAGTTCGATAAGACATTCTTTTTGCAACTGTGACTTCGCAACTTATTTTTGCCCAAAGTGTGGCTACTTCTCGTTGATGGTGATAAGTAAAAAAGTATGATGAAAAGTTTGGCTAGTGCGGTCGGAGGGAAGACGGCGAGGGCATGTGATAGTTGCGTGAAGAGGCGGGCACGTTGGTATTGCGCAGCTGACGATGCTTTCCTTTGCCATGCTTGTGACGGTTCGGTTCACTCTGCGAACCCTCTTGCTCGTAGGCACCATAGGGTCCGCTTGAAATCGGCTAGCACCGGGAAGCATCGCCATGCCTCCTCTTCATCACCGCCTCATCAAGCTACGTGGCATCAGGGATTTACGCGTAAAGCTCGGACCCCACGCGGGGGCAAGAAGAGCCACACGATGGTTTTTCATGATCTTGTGCCTGAGATAAGCACAGAGGATCAGGCGGAAAGCTACGAGGTGGACGGGCAGCTCATCTTTGAGGTGCCGGTCATGAACCCGATGGTTGAGGAGCAATGCTTTAACGAATCCATGAAGACAAAGATCGAGTTTCCAATGATGCCCGTCTGTTTCAAGAGCAGCGACGACGACGAAAACGACGACAACGCTGAAAGTTGTCTGAATGGTTTATTCCCGACCGACATGGAACTGGCTCAGTTCACAGCTGACGTGGAAACTCTACTCGGTGGAGGGATAGAGCGAGACTTTCATCCCACGGAAGAGCTAGGGTTAGGCGAGATGTTGAAAATCGAAAAAGATGAGGTTGAGGAAGAGGAAGGAGTCGCGACAGGAGATGTGTGTGTTCTCGATGAAGTTGATGAGACTTCTCCGTTTGAAATAAGCTTTGACAACGAGTACGCACACAAGACGACATACGAAGAAGAAGAAGACGAAAAAGAAGACGTGATGAAGAACGTTATGGACATGGGAGTGAATGAGATGAGTGGTAGGATTAAGGAAGAGAAGAAGGAGAAGGCTCTTATTCTTAGATTGGACTATGAATCGGTGATTTCCACTTGGGGAGGCCAAGGGATCCCATGGACCGCCCGAGAGCCATCTGAAATAGACCTCGACATAGTTTGTTCTCCAACCGATTCCATGGTATGTCTACCACGCCTTGTCCTTTTCTATCTACTAATGTTCATTTGTTACCAATGGACTGATCAATTTTTATTACTATCTAATATATTGATATAAAAGAAAGCATTTGGCTCTAATTAACAAAACTTATTTGTGTTGTGGATATTAAGGGTGAAAGTGGAGTAGACCAAGCTCATCATTACAACCACTTTCGTGGCCTGGGTTTACACATGGGAGAGGCTGGTGATGGAGGAAGAGAGGCTAGGGTTTCAAGATACCGAGAGAAAAGGAGGACAAGGTTGTTCTCTAAGAAGATAAGGTATGAGGTACGTAAACTGAATGCAGAGAAAAGGCCTCGAATGAAAGGAAGGTTCGTGAAGAGATCTTCAATTGCTGCTGCTCACTAAAGAACTTGATTAATTATGGAAATTTACTCTGCTATCTTCTCGCTTTTTTTGTTGCTAATTTTTGGTGATAGTTGCTAGCTTTCTTTTTCTGCATCCATAGAGATTTTTGCACGTTTTGTGAGCTACGTCTGTACATATATGTACATTTATATGTATATATGTCACTAAAAATGCGACTCTCTTGTAAGCACTAATATATATATATATATATATATATATATAACGTGAACTCTGATTACTAGGTAATATGCTGTCACCTAAGCAAACATATAGATCGTCACAAATATCCCACTGAATTAAATTACTTATTTATTTTGTATAATCTTTATAACATTATTAATTTATTTAACTATCGGCAGCTATGATATTGAATCTAACGATTTGAATCCAAAATTTACTCAAAATATCACATTCAGGTAAAAAATAAGGCACACTAGTTTTCTATGACACTCGTTCACTTGTAGTCATCAGAAAAAAATCGTTTCACCGGGTGATGGACACTTGCACAAAACATAGCAATAATTTGAATTGTTGCAATAGACGACGCTGATCGCGAGATATCGTTACGAAGTTATTTCCGATATCAAATTTTAAGAGTTGAAGAGAAGACCTTGGCTTGATAATTTTTTTCTTTTCAAAAACGTGATGAGATGAAATCATATAATTATGTGGTGGTTTTGTATTCCTGATTTTGTTTTGGTCATAGTTATCCAAAAGACAAAACCACCAGGTATAATATGATGGTTTGAATTGTTTTACCTATTTTGACATTCTTTTGTGACCAATAAATTAACCAAATCCAACGTCTTTATCATTTATGTATGTTCTTCAGTATAAATTATGAGATTATAGATTTTTCAAAATAAAATAGATGTAAATTATGTTTCTCTATAATTAAAAAAAATAATTAATTAACAAAATTTAATAAATATTAGTATTAATAAAAAATGATAGATTGAATTTACAATGATAATGTTGGTTATAATATTTATTCATAAAATATAAAAGTATAAAGAATCATAAATCAAAATAAAAGAAACTGAATTTGTTTTCCCAAATTTCCCCCCAAATTTTAAACCTTATAATTTAAAGAATTTGGGCATGCTCATTATATATAACGCATTTTGTCTGCATGGTTTTTGGTTCATTTAGAACATTTAAATTGGTCTTTAACTTATTTAGACCGTTTTTTTTGGTTTTGGACGTGACCATAACTCATTCTTAATGATTTGGACTGGACTAGCTCACAGAAAAACCAATTAATTGACAGCTATAGCAACAAGCCGCTTGGACATATTAGTGATGACAATTTTGAATCAATAGAAAAATAAGTTTAGAGGTTGTGTATTAAAGTGTATGGTCCTTAATCATAAACCATACTATTTGAGTTATTGAAAACACTCTAGCTTTTGAGATGGTTTGAAGTGGACACGGATAAATTACTCATAAATAATGATATAATTGGATTTAGTCCAGTTATCATTTTTATTAATAGATAATAGTTAAAATATTGGAATTTAGCCTACAATGTACTGCTATCCTACAATTTTTATGGTAACGCGTTGAGACCTTAATATACCATAATCTAATGATTCAATGTAAGATTTTATACACTTATAAGCCAGTAGACCAAGTTTGATATGCTTTTCCTTTCTTTTTTCTCCTTTTATACTAAAGTGAAATTATTAATTAAAAAGACAGAATTATGATAGCAATGCTATCTATTTTTGTCCTTGGCAAAGCTTCTAACCAAGTCTGAGCTCTAAGCCAACCTCGTTGATATCGACTTGATCATCAAAACCAAGATTCGAAGAACTTTGATTAAGCGGAGCTTCCCTTCGACTCTCTACAGTCTCCAACGTGAAGTGACCATAGCCATGCGTAGCACCAGAACTTGGGAGTTGCCACGTGTCATGACTACATTCGCCTAGTTGGTTCACGGGCTCAGCAAGGTGTTTGAATCGGTCACTTTGTGTCTTGTTCTTGTTAGCGTTAACACGTGTGGCCAGACTCTCCGAACTGTCGCGGCCGGTTGTTGGATCTTTGGCCACGTGGCGTATGTCGTAAGTCCTGTGAGGAGGAATGATCTGGTGCGACGCAGATGCACTTGGAAGAGGTGTGTGAGTTATGGGTAAGCCGTTGAGCACGGCGTCAACGGCTGCCTGACATTGGGCCCAGTTCCCTGACCACATCAAACCCACCGAACCATCCACAGGGTTCACGATCCGACCACACGCCTCGTACAGAAGTGACCTAAATATTGCTACAAAATACAATGAAGATTATGAAATGAAAAACAAATGTACATTATAGTGATGCATGTAAGACTTTTGTTACAGAATCTAAAGTACTCATTTTTCTGTTACCAAATCTTGTAGATCTCTCATAATCCAAGATACATTGTAACTTTTTCTGTACTATTTATTCACTATATAATTCAATGAACCGTTGTATAAAAAAAGATGATTCAATGAATCATAAAAAGAGGAAATCATTGACTTTCAGTGTGTACCTGGACGAAGGTGATCAGGACCGGATTCGATGAGGTTAAGAAGACCAGCTCGGCCGTAAAACTTGGCAAGGAAGAGTGTAGCATTGGCTTGAGAGTCTGCGGATTTGATCCATTGAAGACATGGTCTTATGGTGCAATCTTGGTTGCAACCTTTACGTAGGACCCTACACCCGTTGCAGCTGATTCTCATTATCCCTTTATATGTCTATTAGGGACATGTATATTCGTATGATGTGTGTTTGAGCTCCGAAGTGTAAATAATTACGTAAACTCAAGGAAGTTGTAAACAATCTGAATTTATAAGGAAGAAGTTACACATGAGGCATAAGTGAATGAGCTGGTATTTTTCAACTTTTGCGTTTCTTGGAGAAAGTGGTGGAAAAAAACTGGTGCAGTCCAGGCTTTAAATAAAATAATTACTATCTCAAGAGATAAATTAGTAAAATATTATTTCTCAAAAGATAAAGAAAAGGCCAAGAAATGAGGGGAAGGAGGTTGTGTGTTTCAGTGAAGTTGGCATTTTGTTTTGGCAAAAGTTGGGGAGTTCCTTCGTCGGTAATACCAACTTCTCTCTCTCTTACACTTTATTTTCTTCTTTGGGATTTGCCATCCATGCATTCCAATATTACGACATTTACCACTCACCTTTCTCTAATACTAGTAATTACGTCTCACCCAATCAAAAGGCCTCTTCTTTAACGCTCGTATCTCAATCCTCATCATGTCTCATTAATTCCATGGACTTATGACTCTATGCAATTGCAAGCTAAACTTTGAAATTTAAATTAAAGACGAAAAACAAACAATAAAATAAGAGATACAAATGTGACTCACTACAACAAAGGAGGGTCAATTTTCTTTAATTTTGATTTTTTTTTAATAATTAAATAGTGTAATTTGATTGTATGAAATAATTTCTTAACAACTTGACCTGGGTAAAAAGCAATTCTAGGTCCGCCATATAATGTGAGGGTGGTTACGTAATTGAGTGTTAGCAGAGATGTTCAGAGGGGTGGAGATACGAGGAAACTTTGGAGATGAAAAGTGGGAGACATGCACGAGAACCACCCAGAGATGATACCGACAAAAAACAACAAACCAAAATAAAATCTCAAAGTTTTGAAATGTTCTGAAACTAAAATGTGGCACGTGAAATTACACACGGGAAACAAAAACTACTTAATGCCTATATATACATCCTCTTTTTACTCCAGGTTTTAGGGAGATTGGACCGTAAATATATGTGGGATAATACAGTATTTAGTACTATGTAAAGACAATTTTAAAAAGCGTTAATAGTTAATAATACCTTAAAATTCAAATTCTGCTTGTTACAAAACAAATTACAAACGTTACAGCTTTGCTTTTTAAGAAGAAAACAAACAACTGCAGGCGCCTGTCAAAAAATTGGCCACTTGTTTTGGTACAAGAAAAAGGGTTTTGAAATTTATTGGCTCTTACAATTTGATTTAAGGATTTCTTGAATTTTCTTAAAGTGTTAACAAAAAAGTTTAGCATCTTTTTACGTCATTAATAATATTTAGATGTTTAAGTTAAAAGTAAGGTTTTTTTGTTATATAGTCCACGTCCGAATCCACAATTACGAGGTGAAAGAGATTGATAAAAGCCCGACGTGTGATTGATTATCTACTCAGTTATTAGTTCTTAGAGCATTTCCATCCCTAAATATCTCAAACAAAAAATATAATAGTATTTTAATCTAATTTTGTTATATAATTAAATTTTAGTTATAAAAATAAAATTAGACTAATATATAATAGACAAGTGTTTTATGAGTCTCTTATGGGTATCTCAAAATTTCTCATTTAAGATTCTTTACATTCTTTTTTTTACTTTTAAATTATTTTATAAGAGAGTATCTCGTTGAAAAACCGTCAATAGAAATGCCTTACGCATCCACGTCAAATAGGATCATCGTTACCAATTTCATTAAATTGGATTATTTTTTTAGAAAAGTTAAGTACTTTAAATGAACATTATGTTTAAAAATTTGCTAGGCGATAATTGTGCGTGGACCTATCGCATAACTCAAAATCAGAAATTAGATTTTTATACTTTTTACAAATATATCGTTTATATATTAATACTTTTGTGGAGTAAATTAAATGATGCAGCAACTTTATTACTCGAGAACCAGATACTGGATTTTCTTCAAAATCGCAATACATATCATTTCAGATAGATATTATATTGAGAAAAATATATAGACTGAGAATGCTTTTCGGTAAAATACCGTTTGGGGCTTGCCAACAATAAAATGTTTCTCTTTCATATAGTGGGCTTGAAATTCAAATCGGCCCAATGTTTTTGTTTATTTTTCTTCATAAATAACTGGTCAAAAATCGTTATGTAAAAAACAAGTTTATTTGTTACCTCATCACTTATCATCTATAGTCTATACTATTAGCTAGGAAGCACAAAAAATGAAAAGACTATTAAGTTGTAAAGATCTACATAAAATATTGGTCTTTAGAAATTTTAAATAAATCATTAAATGTATAAAAATAGTCACAAAATTAATATAATTAAATAAAAACCGTTAAAATCTTTTAAATAATTATTAATTTTCAAAAATTAAACTCACTTTTTCTCTTTCATTAATTATGGACGAATTTTTTTTTAAACTTATTCAAATTGAGAAAACTAAGATTTGATATTATTTTTTTTGGTCACGTCTAAGATTTGATATCTAATTATACCATACTAAATATTTTCAGCTATTATATTTGGAAAATTTTGTGAAGATTCAAAACATAATTCTTCTATCATATTTGTTTGTTTTTATTGTGTTTTGAATTATCGTATAATAAATATAATTAATAAAAACGAAAAACTTTTCTGCATATGTGATTCTAATTTTTAGAAACGGAAATATATCACTCAATCGATGAGAAACTAGTGTGTGTATAACGTCTCCCATCGGCTAAAATTTTTCAAAAATATGTGGATTCACTTCACGGAATTTTAATCATTTTTGGCGGTTTTATAGCCGGTTGGACCACAAGCTTAATAAAAATCAAATGATCACCAATCCGGTTTACGATTGATCTCGGTCCGACGAATATAATCTCATCATCTTGGGTATTGAATTTTTCAGTTTACCTCTTGTAATCTTCTTTATTCATTTATGAAATATATTCTTATCGACTAGTTAAAAAAAAAAACAAAGCATGAATCAGTTAGAATGTTCAACCTAAATAACATAAATGAATTATTAATATAAACAAATTATAAAAACCTTTTCAATCCCACTTTATTTTCAATTCCAAAATGGAGATTTCCATTTCTTTTTCCATATTTAGAGATTACCAATTCGTTTTTCTCTATTTTGGGGTTGAACTTTTTAATTTGAAAATCTATCTCTTAAATTTTATATAGTTTTATTTTATATTCAAATATAGTTATTTGCTATTATTTCATACTTAAACTTATAAAAAAAAATATTAATCATGTAATTAAATAATATTCTCAAATACAACAATGACATATATTAGATAGAACATATAAAACATGAGGATCATTCTAAAATTTAATAGTCAAATATAAATAAAATATAATTAGAATATTCTTTTTTTGAATAAAGAATGGAGAAACGGGTTAAAGTAAAACTTATCTCTGAATTGGAGTAAAAAATGAAGAAAGATGCTTATATATATATATATATATATATATCTTTCTTTTATATTATGTAGTAATGTACAAGTGGCCTTTAATTTGTACTTTGAATCTTTGATTGAGCCGTTATAAATTTGCAACTTGTTTTCTGTTATAACTGGGGACAAGTAGCCTATTAAATATCAAAACTCATTTTTGAGAAAATAATGAACTCTGGAAAGTGTTAGATAGGTCCACATTACTGCATATTTAGTCCTCTTTGAATAGGAATCCCTTTGTATTTACGAGCTTTCGATAATCGAATATCGATCTTGGTTGGTTTTGATTAGTCTTGGTCGATCTCCTAACACTGGCATATGTTGAATTATCAATTCAAAGCATTTCGATGGTGATTGGTGAATTGAACGATATCTGATTTTTGAAGGGCTCATAAGAGGTTACCTTCTCTGCAAGTTGATATGTGCCACGTGGCGGAGTCTATGGTCCAACCATTTATGATAACCGCAATAAGTGGATTCGAGGTGGAGCTAAATTCTTTCCCCTACAACTACAAGCCTCCCCACTTCTAAATCCACTTGGCTTCAAATCCCAAACTATTTATTTTTATACATCTTGTTTCTTGTTTGATTTCTCCATTTATTTCCATTGTTGTAAGAACTTCAATTTGAATAATGGTCTCTTTGTCCAACATCTATAGTTCTACTAGTGTATTACGAGACTTCCGAAAGAAAGTATAGCACAAACCGATATATTCTGAACCGAACCACAAACAATCTACCTGGTTCGACTTATACCAACTCGAGTATATATAGCTGTTTTTATTTTTATTTTTCAGCAATACATATTATACCGAACCAAACCTAACAATTGACTCCAACCACACGAAAACCAAATTTCAGTTGCTCATATCAGAATTGGATTACAAAAGTAATAAACCAAAACCGAAGCAACATTCAGTTGACTTCTACCCGCCGGATATATCGAACAACTTAATGTGGGCATAATGGTCACTATCGAAGGCATTATATTTTGAAATTTGGTAAAGAATCAGTCTTCAGACAAGCTAATCAAGGCACAACGTATATAAATTTATGCAATATAAGTATTATTAAGATATGAACATTTTTTAAAACGGACCAACTCATATATATATTAACCCATTATAGAGTAATTAAAGGAAATCTATCTAGAAAGGAACTATAAATCCGATTTTTTTTTTTCATAAGAAACAAAAAGGGAAGTAGTAAGGACTATGGCTATGAGTCTATGAGGAATGAGTTAAATTTTGGATGTTCCAAATATCATCGTCCCAAACAACATCACTGAACAAGATACCATAGTTTCTTCCTACGAACTCAACGTCCCAAAAAGGCAACCACACAGAGCTCCACGTCATCTCCTCCACCACTCCGCCGCCCCAACATTGCTCCTCCTCCTCCGTGGCTGCTGCCGCCGCTGCAGCAACCGCAACCTCCATCGCAGCAGCAGCCAATGAGAGATCATCATTACCTTCTTCCTCCATATCTTTTCTCTGTCTCTTCATATAAAATGAAGGTGTTAGTTGTGATTGGTGTGATCTAAGATGAAGAGTGAAGTCAGAGGGTTATTTATAAAGGAGAAGTAGAGGAAGTGGTTAGTGGAAGAAGACATATATGAGGGTTGGGATATAGAGAGAGACGTGAAGATTTGTTTTGAATTCTCTTACCGACATTGGTTTCACGTAAGCTCAGTTGCCTTATGTCACACTCACAACATCTGTCTGCTTCCTTTGCCTACGTGTCCTTTTTTTTTTTCTCTCCACTTCAAATATTTTGTGCAGTTGTTGAACCAAAATATCTGGAGATTGTAAAATATGATGACTACGTAAGTAAAATTACATTGATTAAGTTCAGATTGGTGTGATTAAATTAAAATGGGTCCAAACTATATCAATTAAGTTACTATCTAATGATGATTAGTAGGAGAGTAGGAGTATTACTAGTTTTGCACAAAGAGTAAATGTAAAAGTAAATCATGATGTGATTAATTTTATTTTATAAATAATGAAAATTTATTTATGAATATATGAAATAAATCTTATCAACGAGTATATAAATATTTTAGTATGTAACAACTATTTTGGTTTAATGTTTTTAGATTTGGCAATTTTTAGTATTAATTTAGGTTTATTCTGAACAACTAATTTTTGTTGATTTAAGAAAAGTATATGAAATAAAATAAAGGTAATTCTCATAAATACTACTAAATTAGTAAATTAGTTCGTTTACCAAAAATAACATCATTAATTTTTTTTTCCAAAATACCATAAAATTGTTTTTTTTCTAAAAATACCACAAAATTAAAACATAACTTTAAACCCTCAAAACTAAAACGTAAACTCTCAAAAATAAACCCAAACCAAAAATATTAAATCCTAAATCTAAAATACTAAACCTAAACCCAGATATTTAAATTACAAATCCTTATAATTCATTTTTAAATTTTTGGAAACAAAACAATTCATGGTATTTTTAAAAAATAAAACTAAAGATGGTATTTTTGGAAAAAAAACCTAAATAGAAGTATTTTAAGAAATTTCTCATAAAATAAAGGAAAATGCTAAAATATAAATATTGTAGATATGTATATTATCACAAAAAAACTAAATTACTAAATAAACTACCAAAAATAAATCAGTGAGTTAAACATAATAATTAAGTATAAAGTTATATATAATGTTACTGTTTAGTGCTTCTTAAATACTTAGTCGACTTCTTGAAGGAAAATATATATATATATATATATATATATATATATACATATACTTTATTCGACTTTTGATAATCATCAAAGTGATCAAGTCAGCGATGATTCGATCTGTAACTTAATTAATATATATAAAGAAAAGATCATGCGGCATGCTTAGCTATATTCTTCATTCACTTATATTGTTAAAACAATTAATTTGGTTGACAAAGAAAATAAATTTCAAAAAAAGAAAGAAATAAAGCACTAGAAAAGAGTGTTTTCATGTTTGAAGAAATGGACATGATTTGGCCATGCATTGTATACATCCTTTCTCCAAGTGCAGCACAGCGTGGGCGGGATGATAGACGTAGTAAGATTCAGGGTCGCCTAACAACGGTATTATATATATGATCTCGCCTAACAACGGTATTATATATTATCAGATCATGTATATGATCTTGTTGAAGGACAGTTGTATTAATTATAAAAGCGCCTGATCTTAATGATTATATTATATTATTTAATTAGGACCTTAGTAGTCATTGGTGGAATTTTAACTAAGTACCTAGATAATAGCCATACAAAAGTGAATATATATATATGATTGAGTTGGAATCCAATGAACATTCTGACTTTTAAACTCAGTGTCGACAGTTTTATTAGGTTGAAATACAGCCACGTCACATACTATTTACCTACTTTCTCACGCCATATCCTCTTGTATTTCTAATTTATACTAATTGGTTTTAGCTACTGAACAAAAAATATATATTATATTTTATATAATAAAGTAAGTTTTGTTAACCACAAGCTAATACGTGTTATCATTCTTATAATTTTTATTTTAATTATTTTTCTATTTTACCTTTTAATATTCTCATTTATAAAATAAACATATATAAAAATAATAAATTCTATTAATTACATATTTAAAATCAATTATTATAATTTGACAATAATTTAACAAAAAAAATATACAAAATAAATCAATTATTATAATTTGTCATCCTTTATTTTAATTATTTTTCTATTTTACTTTTTGATATTCTTAAATTGTAATATAACAAAAAGACATATACAAAGATAATAATTTCTCTTAATTGACCATAACTTAACTCATTAATACAATTTACAATAACTAATTAATTAATTAGAAAAATTTTAAATTGTTTTTCTTTTCAAGTTGATTTCCTCTTCTATATAAACGATTACCTTTTCATATTCTCATTTCTAAAAAAACAACATATATAAGAACAATAATTTCTGTTAATTACACATTTAAAAACAATTATTACAATTTGACAATAATTTCACAAAAGAAATATATAAAAAAAATCAATTATTATAATTTATCATCTTTTATTTTAATTATTTCTCTATTTTACTTTTTGATATTCTCATTCTTAAAAAAAACATATATAACAAAAAAACATATACAAAGATAATAATTTCTCTTAATTGACCATAACTTAACTCATTAATACAATTTACAATAACTAATTAATTAATTAGAAAAATTTCAAATTGTTTTTCTTTTCAAGTTGATTTCCTCTTCTATATAAACGATTACCTTTTCATATTCTCATTTCTAAAAAAACAACATATATAAGAACAATAATTTCTGTTAATTACACATTTAAAAACAATTATTACAATTTGACAATAATTTCACAAAAGAAATATATAAAAAAAATCAATTATTATAATTTATCATCTTTTATTTTAATTATTTCTCTATTTTACTTTTTGATATTCTCATTCTTAAAAAAAACATATATAACAAAAAAACATATACAAAGATAATAATTTCTCTTAATTGACCATAACTTAACTCATTAATACAATTTACAATAACTAATTAATTAATTAGAAAAATTTCAAATTGTTCTTCTTTTCAAGTTGATTTCCTCTTCTATATAAACGATTACCTTTACATATTCTCATTTCTAAAAAAACATATATAAGAACAAGAATTTCTGTTAATTACACATTTAAAAACAATTATTACAATTTGACAATAACTTAACCCATTATAATAAAGTAAGGTTTGCTTAACCACAAGCTGACACGTGTCATCTTTTTTTTAACCTTCATTTTAACTATTTCTCTATTTTACCAATTCATATTCTCATTTCTAAAATAAACATATATAAGAACAATAATTCTATTAATTACACATTTAAAATCAATTATTACAATTTGACAATAATTTAACAAAAGAAATATACAAAAGAAATCAATTATTATAATTTGTCATCCTTTATTTTGATTATTTCTCTATTTTACTTTTTGATATTCTCATTCTTAAAAAAAACATATATAACAAAAAAACATATACAAAAATAATAATTTCTCTTAATTGACCATAACTTAACTCATTAATACAATTTACAATAACTAATTAATTAATTAGAAAAATTTCAAATTGTTCTTCTTTTCAAGTTGATTTCCTCTTCTATATAAACGATTACCTTTACATATTCTCATTTCTAAAAAAACATATATAAGAACAATAATTTCTGTTAATTACACATTTAAAAACAATTATTACAATTTGACAATAACTTAACCCATTAACAACATAATTGACAGTAATTTTTTAAAATGTGTCTTTTCAATATTACTCTATTATACAACTCGATATTCTCCATCATAAAAAAAACATATACAAAGACAAGTGATCATCCTTCATTTTAATTATTTCTCTATTTTAGTTTTTGATATTCTCATTCCTAAAAAAAACATATATAACAAAAAACATTTACAAAGATAATAATTTCTCTTGATTGACCATAACTTAATTCATTAATACAATTTGCAATAACTAATAAATTAATTAGAAAAATTTCAAATTGTTTTTCTTTTCACGTTTATTTCCTCTTCTATATAAATGATGTAGTACGAGCATATAACCTCTAACAAATGTAAGATAATTATTACAATGCAAATTTCAATTTTTTACATTTTACAGGTTTATTTTTTACTTCTATATAAGTGATTTAGTTGGAGCATATAACATCTCACGAATGTAAATCACTTCTTTATAGTGCTATATATATATATATATTAATTTATTTTTTCTTTTCAGGTTAATTTTCTCTCTTTTATATATGTGATGTAGTTGGGAACATAATATCAATGACGAATGTAAGATCACTTCTTTAATGTAATATATATATATATATTAATTTATTTAAATTGATTAATGTTTACCCCCAAAAAATTATAATTTTTTCCGTATGTCTATTTTAATTTCATTAACTAAATATAACTATATATCAACAAAACAAATATAAATAGACTAATTTAAATGGCATCACAATCTTATATAGTAAAAAAGATTTTCTCTTATATATAACTGTTTTAGTTGGGAGTATAGAGTCAATGACAAATTTAAGATCACTTCTCTATTTTCACTACAAGAAAACAGGCCATTTGCGATGGACATATACCTCGCAATTCCGTCGCAAATGGCATTTCGCGATGGATTTGCGAGACGCACCATTCCGTCGCAAATCCCGTCTCGCAAATCAATTTTCGTCGCAAATCCCTCGTAAATTTGCGAGGGAAAAACGTGGTTGCTATCTCGTCGCAAATATAACCCCACAATATCGTCGCAAAATTGCGACGGAAGTGCGTGATCGCGTTTTTCATCGCAAAAGTTTTCATCGCAAATTGGAAGCAAAATGCGTTACTAATTTTACCCGCAAACGCATCGCAAAAATTGCTTCGCATTTGCGAGAAAACATTGCGACGGAATTGCGTGGATATATTTCTTATTGGGGTCGCAATTCCCTTGCAATTTGCGACGGAATTGCGAGGGCACGGTTCTTATTTTCCTCGCAAAACCGTCGCAAATTGCGAGGGAAGTGCGGTGACTTCCAATTTATATAATAATTAAAAATTTTAATTATTTTTAATAATAATAATTAAAAATTTATAAATTATAAATAAAATTTGTTTTTCAAAATTAAAATTTTATAAAAATAAATTGTTTAAACATTAAAAGAAACTAAATTGTATCATACATTAGGGAATCTAAAATTGAACCGATGGACCGGATCCAGTTCCGGTTTCGGTTCCGGTGCAGGTCTCGGTCCCGGTCTCGGTCCTACTGGTAGATGTGTCTGCAGGGTCCTGAATCATCTGTGCTAGCACCGGATCCTTTGTCGCCAAGTAGCTGAACATCTGATCGAACATCGAGATCTTCTCAGACTGAGTCACGATCAGCTGGGCCTGCGATTTAATGATACCCTGGAGGTAGGCGGCGAACTCCGCTTCTGCTGCTCTCGAGGAAGAAGAAGTACACGAGTTGATCTGCGATTGCAGAGAACCGACTCCGGAAATTCTCCCTTTTTTACGGGGAGCGACCTGAAAATTAATAATAAGTTTAATTAGTTGAAATTATTGTAAAAAATAAATATAAAACATCAATATTCATACCTCGGTAAAGATCTTGTTCTTCACGGCGGGAGTCAAAGGGGTAGATGCGCTCTCATCGCCCTCAGAATGCTGAGTAAACTCCTGCATCTTGGAAGTGACGTCGTTGTAGATCCTCTCAGACTTCTTGTCGACGAAAGTCTCATCTGGTCGCCTCTTTGTCTCCTCGAGGACATCTAGCAAATCCGAGACCGAATCTCCGCGATCCTTTGCCTGATTTGTTTTTTTATAAATATCACAATAAAATTTAATTAATAATTAGAATTTAATTAATTAAAAGAAATGAAAAACTTATGATTTTCCGTCCGCGGGCAAGGTAGGAAAGTTGTCCAGACCGATGCTTGGCATACCCGTCCCCATCAAGATCAGCGTATCGGGCCGCCCAACTGTTAGCGTTCTTGATCTCGCTCGCCGGATCCTGCCAATACGCCTCAAGGCCTGCCCAAACATCTGGATCAAACCACTTAGGCATCGCAAGGTCGCCTTCTTTCTTCCACTTCTTCTTCCACCGTCCCACCTGGTCGGCCATGCGTTCCTTCAACTTCGCCTCAAATTCCTTTCGGACCTCGCTCGTAATACTGTACTCCCAATGATAGTGTTGCTACAAAAAAAAATTATCATGAAAAATTCAAACAATAAGTTATATAAATTATAAAATAATTAATTTTAAATATTAAAAAACTTACAGCAATAGTCTGAAACCACCGTCTTTTGACATGGTCCGGTGTTTACCTCCAATTGGCATGAGGCTCTTTGAAATCTCGTTCAAAGATTGATCGGACCGAAGCGGCCACGCATCCGTCTTGATCAAACCTGAAATGTAAAATAATAAAAAACAAATAATATGATTTTATTTGTTTTAAAAAACTTAAAATTAAATTAATAAAATAAAATAAAAATCTTACCAATACGTGTTATCAGGACGTCTTGGATCAAGGCGGGGAAGAAGGTCATGGCCGGGAGACTCAAGGATCGCCTTAACGACAAGATCATCATTGTCGTTATAAAAGTGTGCCACCGGTGGGGGATCTGAGAATGCAGGTGGAGGCGGTGAATAGTATTGCATCCGGGGATTGTCGTCCTGTCCCGTCTGAGAAGTGAAACTCGTCCGAGGAGTTTCTGGAACAGGCGTGCCACTCCTCCGAGACGTGTCACCTCTTCCGAGGCGTGCCACCCCTCGAGAGATAAACGAGAGTAACTCGTTTATTAACTCCAGACATTTGGAAAAACAAATTTAAAAAATTAGTAAAATAATGTACAATGATATCATATTAAAACTTATAATTCTAAAATCAATTACTAAATGAATTATAAAATTAAAAACTAAAACTAAAAATTTCTAAATTCTACAAAACCAATTCTAAACTAACAAATTTAAATCTAACAATCTAAATATAACAACACTATCTAAAACTAACAAACTAATTTTAAAAACAAACTAACTAATTACAAAACACCTAATCTAACAAAAACTAAAAATTAATATAAATTAATTTTACCTAAAATCTGATAAATTTCTAAATTCTAACAAAACCTAATTCTAAATTTGTAAAATTTCTAAAATTAATTATAACATTTCTAACAAAAAACTAATCTAAATCTAACACAACTAATCTAACAAACCTAATCTAACAACCTAATCTAACAAAATAATCTAACAAACCAAATCTAACAACTAAATCTAACAAACCTAAACTAATCTAACAAACCTAAAACTAATCTAACATAAAACCTAAACTAATCTACAAAACTAATCTAAAGTTGAAATCAAAAACCAACCAAAACCAAATTAAATTCAATCTAACCTTTGTTTTCTTTGCAGATCGGCGGCGGCTGGAGAAGGAAAGAAGGAGAGCGAACGGCGGCGGCTGGAGAGGAAGACGAGCGGCGGTTCCAGTCGGCTGGAGAGGAGGAAGGCGATCGGCGGCGATGGGGGAGAGAAGAAAGAGAAGAAAAGAAAAGAAAGAAGAAGATCGCGACTTTATTCTGTTTTTTCCCGGCATTCGCCAATTCCGTCGCAAATCCTCGCAATTAGGGTTTCAGATTACCAAATTTGCGATGGATTTTGCGAGGAAACTTATCTGACATGCAATTCATCGCAAAATGAAATATTTCAAAAGTTATAAAAATTTCGGATCTGGTTAACCAATAAAAGGATTAGAGCCGCCATTTCCCTCGCAAATGCGCGACGGTTTTTGCGAGGAAATCAATTGCGAGGGAATTGCGTCTATTATTTTTTGTTTCCTCGCAGCCCTCGCAATTATTGCGACGGAATTGCGTTGACCAGACGTTTCCCTCGCAATTTCGTCGCCAAATTTATAAAATGTGATTAAAAAAAACTTTTATCTTTAATTTAGAAAAATAATCGTTTTAATTTGTATTGGGATATGTTTGGATGGAAATTCTTACTAGTTGAGCTATTAGACTTTGTAACTTTTGTATTTAGTTACGGTTCTTGTTACCTAACTTTTGGATCTATATAGTTACATTCTTGTATCTTTGGAAGGTTTGTTTGAGAGAAGTGTTGCTTATCAAACCTTAAATATGTTTGGATGTAAATCATTACTAGTTGAGCTATTGGACTTTGTAACTTTTGTTTTAGGTTACGGTTCTTGTTACCATACTTTGTACTAGTTACGTTCTTGTATCTTGGGAAGTGTTGCTTATCAACTTTGGATATGGAATTAGAGGCAATAAGACATTTCCAAATCTTTAGCATCGCAATCAACCACAAAATGTATATTGGATCATACTTAATCATCGATACCATCTTGTCGGGTTAACATCTTGAATGAGTGTAAATATTCATCGATTGCTATAAAATTTTCAAATTAATTCAAGCAATTCCATAGCAATTGCGAGGAAGTTGCGAGGAATTAGACGGTTCCTCGCAATTCTCTTGCAAATTTGCGAGCATTTGCGTGGAACATAGACGCTGCCATCGCAGTTTCGCTCGCAAATTTGTGAGGAATTGCGACGATTTAAGCTAGTTCATCGCAAATCCTCGCAAAATTTGGTAAAATTTGATTAAAAAAAAACTTTATTTAAAATCAAAATGCTTAAAAACATGAAAAAAATTAATCAGATTCTGTTCAGATTCATTGGAGTGTTCATATGATCAGTGTCTTCTTCATCATCAGTCTCCTCGAACTCGTCAGATCTTCGTTCTTCGTTCGTACCTCATCAACTGATTATGTCTTCCTCTTCTCTGGTTTCTGGATCAATATGTAAGATTTCTCGGTTGATTCGATTGCCTACAAAGGACTTCTGGTGTATCTTTCATGTTGCCATTGCACATCATCAACTTCCCCGACTATAGACCTCTCAGATTCACTTTTATGACTGATAACCACGTCTCCCGCATTTGCCTTTTTCGAGGTAAGGAATATAACACACTTGTTCTGCTTGATATGCTAGGATAAAAGGTTTCGAAGTTAGAAATTTTCTTGTTTGCATTGACATCAGTTACCGCCTAATGTGTTTGTGCGGACGCCTCGACCGACGTTGGAATCGTACCAATAACATTTGAATAAAATGCATTTCAACCAATAAATTCAAGGATATGAGACTTTTCATAATTTCTTGCAAGACGCCGTCAGAAATTTAGTCACACTGGCACGTGGATTCCATACATTGCGCGTTGCCTTTTGGCAGCCATAATCATACGATGTGAACAGTGATCACGAGTGAAATACATTGGGCAGTTTTGATTTTCGCAATGGTTCGTGAATAATCTCATGCAACATGCTGGCAAGCGGCTGGTTTGCAAGTCCCATTCATCGCCTCTATATATATATACACTAAATTTAATTAACGAATTAGATTACTTAAATATTATTGGAATATATCAAATATGTATAAATCTTACCTCTACGTACAGAAATTCTTAACCACTCCAGCAAAATTATCTTCTTTGGATTTTCATACTCTTTTCTGGTAAACCGGGACAAGTTCTCGCATCTGACTGTCGAATTCACTGTACAAACAAAATTAAATTAAATTCGTGAACTTCACAATGAATAATATTAAATAATTGTTAGTTAAGAAATAAATAATTAATTAAGAAGATTACTCTCAAACGGTTGCACTCCCTCACAATTTCGCAATATATAATTGTGCGCCGCACGAGGTAAATTGTGGTCTTCCCACCAAACTTCTTTAACCTTTCCACCAAGTTCCCTATTTGGATGAAGATATTTGGGACCTCTACGTTATATGTTGGTGCAACACCTCTATCGTCATATCGGCTAGACGGACCTTTTTGGTTCGAACGGTTGGGCTAAAATAATATGCGTGAAATGAGAGGTTTCTTCAGTCAAACTTCCTGCAACGATCGATCTTTCCACTTTTGCTAGATTTTTGGCCTTTCCTTTAGATGTCCCATGAATCGCTCGAACGGGGATACATCCATCGAAATTGCAACGGACCTCCAAGAGCTGCTTCATGCGGTAGGTGGATTGGAAGATGTTCCATCACATCAAAAAAAGATGGTGGAAATATTTTCTTCCAATATTACAGAGCAACAACTGGTATATTATTCTGTAATTGCACAATGCCCTCCTCTGTAAGTGTTTGTGTGCATAGATCCTGAAAAATGCTCCAATGCCTACACGTTCTAGTTATTATAATCACACCCACTGAAATAATTTAATAAAATGACAAAACTATTTCAATAATCAGTGAATTAATTAATTATGTACCAGCAATTGCTTCGTGGACGGTTGTCGTAAGAGCTCAGCCAATGCAAAGGGTAATAGTCGTGCATGAAAACATGGCAATCGTGGCTCTTCATACCGGTAAGTTTTTTGCCTTGTTCAATACATCTGAGATTGGAACATAACCATCCGGAAACTTCAACTTCTGAACTGAAGCAATCCAGTTAAACAACGTTCGTTTCGCATCCCCATACAATCGAAGATCGGAACGGTAATTACCATCTCTTGTAATATGTAACTCGCTTCTTGAGCAGTTTTTCGGACCGAGTCCAACTTTGATTTGAAGTTGTCTTTACTCTTTTCCCGTTCCTTGCACATTCAAAATCGTATTCATGATGTTATCGAAAAAAAATTTCTCGATGTGCATCACATCAAGGTTGTTCCGTAATAGGTGATCTTTCCAATATGGGATTCCAAAAGATACTCATTTTGTGCCAATTGTGAAAACTCCCATATCCGTCAGGCATGTTCGCTGTAGTGTGCCAATTTTCCCCACGCTTACATGTTCCTGAGCACCATAATAATCAATCTGCTCAAACAAATCATTCCCTGACATATAAACTGGGGAGGAATACGCACAACCTTGTGTTTTTTTTGAACAACTTTCTTGTTCTTCCGGATACGGATGATGCAAGGGAAGAAAGCGACGATGACAATCAAACCAGCACGACTTCCTTCCTGCAGTTGAAAGCATCTGATCGATCCATGCAATATGGACAAATAACCTTCCGTGCGTGGTCCACTCCGATAACATCTCCATACGCTGGGAAGTCACTAATGGTCCACAATAGCACTGCCCGCATTGTAAAATTCCGTTTCCTGTGAATAATTATGTGCGTACACCTGTATACCATAATTGTTTCAGCTCATGAATCAAATGTTGCAGAAATACATCAAGGGATCGTTTTGGATGCCTGGACCCGGTACCAGAATACTCATAAACAAACTTCTCTTTGCATGCACAATTTCTGGTGGCAGATTTGTATGGCGTCAATATCACAAGACATAAAGAATATTGTCTCCCAGACAAACCAAATGGACTAAATCCATCAGTGCATAAGCCAAGATGAACATTCCTACTCTCGTTTAGCAAAAGTCGGATGTACCGTCTGAAAGTGTTCCACGCCTTTGCATCTGACGGATGCGTAATCTCTCCCATCATTCGTTGTATGTTTCTGCATGCCATCTCATTGCCGCCGATGTCCTTTCCGATTTGGTATAACCGTTTTAATCTATTCAGTGATGGGCAAGTACCACATACGTTGGTATGGGACACGGCTCCTTCCGGTAGTTGGTTGATATCATGGCTTCCCACAAAATCGACATTCCTGTAGCTTATCATCGTCTTTCCAGAAAATCATGCAATTGTCTAATGCAAACATCAATAATTTCTGAAGTAGCCCCAGACTAGCAACTAATTTCTGTATTTCATAGTAACTCCTGCAGAAATATTATCTTTGGCAGATACTCTTTAAAAGCTCAGCCCATGCGTCCATGCAATTTTCAGTTAGGTTATTATCACTTTTAATTGTCATCATCCTAGATGCCAATGAAAGTTTAGATAACCCCTCTCTACATCCCTCATAGATAGGTTGATCTGCATCGTCTAACATATCATAAAAATGTTGTGCTTCAACATTGGGTTCTTCCCTAGATCATCAGCAAATGCAGGAATAGATTCATGAAAAGCATTCAGTAACCATATCATGAAACCTATTTCCCTGTTGATCCCTTTCATAATCTTCAATCATATTTTGGCCATAATTATAATTATCATTATAATTCGGTTGATCAACACATCACCCGTACTACTACTTCCGGCACCAAGATTATAACCCTCCCATGTGGAAAACCAGATATAATAGTTCGGCATAAATCCTCTATATATAGATGCCTCTTCACAATATCAATATCAAATATGAGTATTCTTGCAAGTTTTACATGGACAGAATATGTTACCGTCACCCTTCGCATATGGGTGTTAGTTGGCCTGGGGATGAATGCTCGCAACCCGGCACGATACTCTTTCGTCACTTCTTCTTGTCTCTGGATCTTTTCGATGATACATCCAACTTCGTAATGCATATGCTTCATTCTGCGACGCCATTCTTTCTTAGCTCTCACAAAACGATATCTCGATTTGTTTTTTTTTTAGTGTTTTCTCGGATTTTTTTGTTGTGAAATGAGATCTCACGTTATGGTATTTATAGTTTTTTTTGCAAAATTTTTCGAGAGAATTGCTATGGAATTGCGTCTAATTTGCGACGTATTTTTCGAGGAAACCGGTCTCTCGCAATAATTAGGTACAACATTTAAAACGTGTTTCACCTAATTTTCTACCCATTTTTACTAACCATCGCAAATCCGTCGCAAATTTGCGAGGAAATTGCGACGGAAACTATTTACCCGTGCAAAATCTTCGCAAATCCCTCGCAAATTTGCGATTTAAAATTTCCGTCGCAAATTCATCGCAAATAGGAGGCTATATCGTCGCATATTACTCGCAATTAGCGAGGGATATGTTCCTCGCAAATTTGCGAGGATTTTGCGACGGAAACCAGTTTCCTCGCAAATTCATCGCAATTCCGCCGCGAATTTGCGACGAAAATATTCCGTCGCAAATTTCCGTCGCAAATCGCCTGTTTTCTTGTAGTGTTTCCCATCTTATGCTTTCAATATAATGTGAAAAGCAAGGTAAGAATTTTTTATTGGACGATCTATATGAGTCTCTCCACTTCTTCTAAGATGACTCAACCAAAATTTAGAATATTTTTTTTATTTATTCATGTATTTTCATCATCACAATTTCATCAAATTCATTTTTATAGAAGTGTTAATTAGTTTTGATATATATAATAAGTTGTAATAACTTTGTAAAATATTGATAGAAATATAATTATTAGAAGACGATCCCAATATACAAAAACTATAAAACTATATTATTTTTAAATAATTAAATTATAATGTAACTATCATTATTTACTTTAGTGTATGGAGAAAATAGAAACATAATATATGTTGTAAATTATAAAATTGTTTTACCTAAGCGGAATGCTCAAACGACATCTACATAGATCAATCATTTTGATATATATTATTTATATAGTATTGTATAATTTACTATATTTGTTTAAACTCACGCAACGCGTGAGGCCTTCCCTAGTATACTATATACTTTTAGCACATCATCGACAACTTAGTCTTAGAGATCACATGGAGTTTCTTTTTTCGTGACGGCAGGAGATAATCTGTTTAAATATCTTTTATCACACATATAGAGTATATTTCAATATTTGGTAATATGTGAAAACAATATAATTGAATAGATTCAAATTAAACTAAATCAATCTGGAATAGAACAATATTGTTTGTATCGGATATTTTAAATAACCATTTGATTATACTTTAAAAAAAAATCCATCATATTATCAAGTTAAGTTATATTTGATCAAGTTAATTAATAATTATTAGTGTATGTACTAAAGAAACAAGATGTATGATATTTGGTTATGTTTCTATATATATATATATGTTTATTTTTAAGTTGATTTTATATCAAATCCTATTTTACTATAAATTTCTGCTTATATTTCTTTATTTGGCTACATCGAGCATATGTTTCTTTTTATTATTTTGTTGGAAGATCAAATTTTGATTTTCTTTTTATTTCTTGGATTATTTACAAAGTTTAAATTTTGCTTTCTTCTTCCCCCAATTACTAATTTCATTTTCTGTTAAACATCTGAAACAAAATTTAGTTTATAAACCCCAAATTTATATAATTTTATATTAAATGAATTGTATTTACGGGTTATTCGGCCTAATAATCCGAATTGAACCGATATAAATATGCATTTAGTTTGATAACTATTTTATTCATTACCAAATAACCTAAAATCCAAACAATCCAATCCGAACAGAACTTAATCCAAACCCAAATTGCTCACTCTTAATCGGTATAGTAAAACAACCTTTTGCTGTTTTTTGTTTTCTGCCGACAGCCTTTATTTAACGATAGGTCTATATTGATAGGGCTGTCTTCATGTACAATTTGTACATGTTGTGTTTTTCAAGTGGGGTGTAACTACCCGAAATGGATCAGAATGAAAAAACAATTTCTAAATATGAAAATAATAATTTGAAGAAAAAAACAAATATGTGTAATATGAATATTATGGTGATCGGAAGGGGCAAGTGGCAAGTGGCAACTGGACCTTCTCGTCGTCTACTTTCATCTGCTTCTCTCAATCGCCATCAAAGGTCATCACATCACCATGCCACGTTTTTGTTTTACCGATGGGTTAGTTCAATAATTATATTTATAATAGATGCCCGATAAAGTTTTGAGTTGGACTGTTTTGAGCTTTCGTTCAGGCTCGGAATGATGACGGAACCACATAGTGCGGTGCGGTTCTAATAGTAACATGTTTGTTACTATTAGAACCGCACCACACTTTTTCCGCAATTATTTTGTACGTTACCATTCAGAAGCAATTGGAATTGAAGAGCTTTTGTACAAACATCAAATCAAATCAATTTTGCATTATATTTAATTTAATAGAAATATATTTAAAGGTGTTAAGTAAAAACATGTATTTTAGTTTTTGGTCCACTAAACTTCCATCTAATTAGAGTTTTGATCTGAACATAGTTTAACTACCTCTGAAGCGTTGAACCAAAAAATAAACTACATAATTCTTTTTTTTTGTCAACATAAACTACATAATTTTTAGCATTAAAATTAATATAGTCATATTCATAGCAATTAATACAGTATCGTGTATATGTATTGCATGCATCATGGATTAAAGTCCTACATAAGTACGCATATGCGTTTTACGAATCTTATTATATAAAAGACGGTCTTCAAAAGTTAGTAACTCATAGGATGGTTACACATGTCATGTTATTAAATTCAAGATTTCGACACGTGTCAAAGTTGAAAAAATGTCAAAAATTAGTATAAAGAAACTATACAAAAAAATAATTAACTACTATTTTTCAGAAAAATAGAAATTCTATAAGGAAATTATACAAATTACTAATCTTATTCTATAAAGTAAATTATACAAATAATTAACTTCCATAATTAAGAAAATTTCTAATCCTAAAAAAAAATTTTAAATATTGAACTCTATATAAAAAAAATAAGTAGTTTTATGTTTTCTCAACAAACAAAACACTTTTCTTCAAAACCATCATACCTTCAACTTCATTCTATTGGTAAAATTTCTATTCCTTTTAATCTTTTTAAAATATTTTAATTTATTATTTTTAGTTAGTCGTAAAAAATATATTTATATAGTTTATGATTATTAATTGTTTTTCTAATTTCGGTTTGTTTTTATTCTATTCTTAAGAAAAATTATTTTAATTTATTATTATGAGATTGTCGTAAAAATTGTTGATTTATATATTTTTATGATAAAAAAAATAATATTTCCTCTAATTTTGGTTGATTTTTCTTATACTTTTCAGAAAACGTCTATCTTCTAAAAGATATTAAGCAAAGAAATTCAGAATAACAACATTAAATATTTTTATGTCGATTTGAAACAACAAATTTAATATGATTTAAAATAAATAAATAATATTTAAATAGAAATAAATCAACCTATATATAATCAAAATAAAAAATTAATTGTAACTTTGCTAGATTTTATATTGGTGAATGATTTCATATAGACGTTTTCAATAATTTATTATATAATTATTTTTACGGATGATTTAATTCTATTTTTCAAATTTTCTATTCAGATTTTTTTCTTAAATTTTAATATTAAATTATAATCACGCGTATAAGCGGGGCCTAATCTAGTTAGAATATACATAAATGCTCAGCAAATTAATGAACTGGGTTACGAATGCCGATTTAGAGCATCTCTAACATATTACATTATTTTTTACTTTAAAATGGAGTAACTTGCAGTTGAGTTTTTGTTCTAATATATTATGGGTGAATTGCTAAAAATAGACCCAAAATTGAGTTTAAATGCAAAACTAGACCCCAAATTGAAACAAATGCAAAACTAGACCTTTGGGGTATGGAAATTACATTAACCCCTTTATTTGCAAACAAAAAAACAGAAACCGCAATTACAGTTGTAACCTTCGCGCGAAGTAGACTTCTTGAACGAAGTTTCTTAGTAGACTTCGTTCATGACATCCATGAATTCTGAACCGTAATTAAACCTTAGATTTAAATTAAGAAAATAATAAAAAATATTTTCAATGTAATTTCTTCTAAAGAAAATAAGATTATCTAAAATATGAACTTTATAAATTAAAATTTCCGAAACTTTTATAAATTTTAAGCATGTAAGGTTGATTATGTTCTAAAATACCATAAACAGTCGCAGACTTCGACCATGAAGTCTGAACCGTAATTAAATGTGAAATTTTAATTAAAAAATGAAAAAAAAATATTTCGATCAAAATTTTTGAAAGATAAATTATTTTAAATCAAATCGAATAGGTTTAAATAAAAAAATTCATAAAACTGAGCCATTTGATGTAAACCATGTGAGGCATATAGGTTAGAGGTTACCAATGGGTAAGAATCCATGCATATATCTTTAGGGTTAGACTTAGATTGATATGTTTTTGATATAAAATGGCGATCCTTCGTATAGTTGTTAGATTTTGAACATATTATACTATTTTGATGTCAAATGTTAGTATTTGTTAACAAAGAGTGAATTAAACGTTCGAAATTTAGAGTTTAGGGCTTACAGACTTCTCGAGTTTCGGGTGAAGTCTCACGGCAGACTTCGCATGTGAAGTCTGTAAGATTTTGTTATCGTAGACTTCTTTGTAGAAGTCTGATGAAATTCCAAATGAATCCAAAATTTTGAAATGTTTCGCAAAAAATTTGGGGGGAAAATTTACATTTACTAAACAAGATAAAACTGAAATTGCAATAGTTAATCTGGGTAAAAAAATTAAAAAATTTCCATCGCTCTTTTTCTTCTTCGACTTCGAATCACCAAACGTCGCCGGAAATCTCTAAACGCCGACACTCTTTCTCCTCTTTCGCCGTAAGTTATCGATATTCTTTCTCCTCTTTCTCCTCTCTCGCTGGAAAACTCTAATCCCATCTTTTATTTGATTCGCAGATCTGGGAATCGCAACCGTCTATTCATATCTTCAAATCTATTCTGTTTCCGTCTTCGCATATCAGATGAGTAGCAGGCGGTCGGTGAAGAGAGCATTGCTTCTAGATGACAATGAAGATGAAGATGAAGATCCAGATGAAGATTAAGATCCCGATGAAGATGAAGAAGAAGAATCAGATGAAAGAGAAGAAATGTGAGACCGGATAATGGGGCGTTGTTAATGTGAAGAGTGAGGATGAAGAAGAAGATGGTGATACTAATGATGACTTGTACGTACCATTATCGCGGTTGTTCAAGAAAAGAATAACTAATTCTAGAGGAGAGATCCTGGAAAGTAGAGATGGTGAGATTGTTTTCGAAGACAAGAAGAGAGTACGCGGATTTGGTCGAAAAGAGCGAATGATGAAGATGAAGATCCCGATGAAGATGAAGAAGAAGAATCAGATGAAACTCACACTTACTAATCCAGACCCAGAGATGCCAATGCAAAATTTTGTCGACCTGGTGAAGGAGTACTTCACCAGGTCGACAAAATTTTGCATTGACATGTCAGGGTCTGGGTTAGTAAGTGTGAGTTTCATCTGATTCTTCTTTTTCATCTTCATCGGGCTCTTCTTCTTCATATTAGACAACAAAACATATCGGAACCTTTGATTTCTTATTATGTTGATTATCTTTAATTTCTCTTATTATGTTAATTATCTATCGGAACCTTTGACTTCTAAAAGTAGACTTCACGAGTAGTATATACCAAGAGACTTCGTATTCATACAGAACACCCAGTTAGAGACTTCTCCAGTAGACTTCCAGCACAGACTTCCTCTGTATGTTAATTATATTAAATTTCTCTTATTATGTTAATTATCTATCGGAACCTTTGATTTCTTATTAGTTAATTATCTTTAATTTCTCTTATTATGTTAATTATTATTGGAATCTTGATTTGTAAATCAAATACAAAGTTCGAAAACCGCAAAAATACAAAAAGAACTGGTCTCAGAACAGCGAGAACACCTAGAGACTTCCAAAAGTAGACTTCACGAGTAGACTTCACTAAGAGACTTCGTATTAATACAGAACACCTAGTTAGAGACTTCTCCAGTAGATTTCCAGCACAGACTTCCTCTATAGGAAGTGGTATAATCATTTGCATAGAACATAATCAACCTTAATTTTATGAAAGTTTCTGAAATTTTAATTTATAAAGTTCATATTTGGGATAATCTTATTTTCTTAAGAAGAAATTGCATTGAGATTATTTTTTATTATTTTCATAATTTAAATCTACGGTTTAATTACGGTTCAGACTTCGACCATGAAGTCTGGAAACGTAATTAAATGTGGAATTTTAATAAAAAAATGATAAAAAATTATTTCAATCAAAATTTTTGAAAGATAAATTATTTTAAATCAGATCGAATAGGTTTAAAAAAAAAATTCATAAAACTGAGCCATTTGATGTAAACCATGTGAGGCATATAGGTTAGAGGTTGCCAATGTGTAAGAATCCATGCATATATCTTTAGGGTTAGACTTAGATTGATATGTTTTTGATATAAAATGGCGATCCTTCGTATAGTTGTTAGATTTTGAACATATTATACTATTTTGATGTCAAATGTTAGTATTTGTTAACAAAGAGTGAATTAAACGTTCGAAATTTAGAGTTTAGGGCTTACAGACTTCTCGAGTTTTGGGTGAAGTCTCACGGCAGACTTCGCATGTGAAGTCTGTAAGATTTTGTTATCGTATGAAATTCAAATAAATCCAAAACAAAGTGTAATATATTATAAATAAACTTATGTTCTTAAACAGAGATTTAGATAGATAAATTCCCTATCTAGGGACAATTGCCCTGTATCTTGCTATCATATCAAACATCAAGAAGTCGTCTCTCAAATCTTCAACCTCTTCCATCGCTGGGTCGAACAAAATGTCCGATAAGCCTTCTTCAGTTTCCAGCCAAGTGTCATCATCACCACCTGTGGGAATTAGATTTGTATTGTCTAGATCAATTACGATATGTTAAACTGTAGTAATAACACACTTACGCGCGAACTGATTTATCCTCCATAATTTAAGCACCACGATCACCGCTCCACCCCTCCTGTTCCTAAAGCCATTCCAGAAGTTATAAGCGTGTTCACCGGTTGCCACACACTTTAACATATTGTCCCTATTATGATTAATAAAAGGTGGTTGTAAATTACAATACGGTGAGCTTCGGCATGGTATTATTATTGTTTGGTTTAAACTTACATGGCATCTTTGATGTGAAACACACTCTTTGAAAATGTACGGCCAAGTGGACTCTCTTGAAGGGGGCATGTGTTGCAGAGCATGCCCATAGTATCTACATCATAAGTGTTCTCTTTAGTTAAATAAAGTTACATGCATATAAATTATGGGTTAAGAAATTTGCATGCATACCTATAGCAACGTTCGTTTTGGTTTTGATGTCACGTATTTGGGTCAAACTTAAAAAATCCAAGTAGTGCTCGTCGTTCAAAGGATCGATTTTTATGATTCCAGTCTTTGTATACTGGGTAGACTGGATTGTAAGTTTGAAATGAGAGTTTGTTGCACGGAATGCTGCGAATCCTGGCTGTACTGCTACATTCTGTATTTCAATCCAGTGCCCTTCATACTTCTCCAATCCAGAGAACGCTGGCACATGTTCTGGAGTAATCATCAACTCCATCTTAGTTCCCTGCATAAAAGAAGCATCACCAAAGTATTGTATTGTCAGATCCATGTGACTGCATGTCTGCATGTAAGTGAATATCTCTTACCGCTTCATCTACTAATACGTAGGACCAGTAGGGACCTACATTGAGAACGGAGTAAGAGTAGGCGCGGAGAATCTTGACTTTAAAACACCAATCTGTTTTGCAGCCATTGTCTCTTTCATTTGCTTCGGCTAGAAGGTTGTAAGCATCCATCGGGTTTTTGTTTTTCTTGTTGTGAGTTTTGTGTTTCTGAGATAAAAGCAGTGAAGAAGAAATGAATACGACTATGGAGGTGGAATGATTAATAGATGTTAAACTGAAAAGATTAATAGATGGGAAACTGAAGAGACGGACGTATCTTATCTTAAGGACGTGACTTTAAAAAAATTACAGCGTTTCTCGTTCTTTAATGTTTTGTTTTAAGGGTTACAGACTTCTTCAGTAATGTCTGTATAGACTTCATGAGAAGACTTCACACACAGACTTCAACGAGCAACTGACTTTCCTCTGTAAAGTCACCGATTAATTTAATTTTGAGGGGAAAAAAAACAAAAATTTACTAAACAATTTACAGCTGTAAATGTACGAAGTCTGTAAGCGAAGTTTCCAAATGAAGTCTGAAAATGACAGACTATAGACTTCATGACCAGACTTCACACGCAGACTTCTATGAGAGATTTGTTTGGCGAAGTCTGCTACCAACTTCCTCTGTAAGTCACCGATTTATCTAATTTTGGGGGGAAACAATTTTTGGGGAAAAAAATTTACAGCTCTAAATGTACATTTACCGGTTTGGCATAAACAATTTACAGCTGTAAATATACGAAGTTTGTAAGCGAAGTCTCCAAATGAAGTCTGAAAATGACAGACTATAGACTTCACGACCAGACTTCACGACCATACTTCACAAGCAGACTTCTACGAGAGACTTCTTTGGCGAAGTCTGCAATAGACTTCGTCTGTATGTAACCGATATTATCTAATTTAAAAATATACAGTCTGTCAAGATAGAAATTTCGGAGACTGAAAAGACGTTTTTAGAATTCTCCATCGCTCTTTTTCTTCATCGAAACACCTAAAGCCATCGGAATTCTCAAAACACCGCCGACTCTCTTACTCCTCTTTCGCCGTAAGTTATCGATTTTCTTTCTTCCTGCGGGAAAACCCCAAACTCTCTCTACGACGACACTCTTTCTCGCCGGAAAATCACCATGCGACGACACTCTCTCGACGACGACACACTCTCTCTACTCTTTCTCTGAACTGTTTCTTCTTTTTTTTCTGTATCTAAACCCTATCTTTTATTTTATTCGCAGTTCTGGAAATCGTAGACTTCATTCACATCTTCATCTTCATATATTTTATTTATAAATATATTTTATTTTCTATTTTGTTACTAATTGCTAATAATATATTTTATTTATAAAATTTACAAATTAACCCGTTGTTTTTTCCATAACTTTGTGAATTTATAATAATATTTAAAATTAATCCATATATTTAAAAACAAATTATTCCACATAAAAATAACATTAAGTCATTAAGTTATTACGAGATTATTAACTCATTAATTCACTAGTATTGTTGTTTTTAGTTTATCTTATATATTTTAATTTCAGTATTTTTTATGTTTTCAAAATTTATTATTATTTTACGATTTTATAGCATTATATTTTCTTTTTTAAAAATATTATAA
The DNA here is from genome assembly GCA_004349715.1 of Crucihimalaya himalaica. Classification (NCBI taxonomy): domain Eukaryota; kingdom Viridiplantae; phylum Streptophyta; class Magnoliopsida; order Brassicales; family Brassicaceae; genus Crucihimalaya; species Crucihimalaya himalaica. The sequence continues at coordinate 5,577,828 of SMJT01000002.1, forward strand.
TATTATGATAAAAAAAATTTCAAATAAATTATTATAACTTTTAAAATCAAATAACTTGAAATTTTAATGACTAGTTTCTAAATAAAAAAACAACTCTAAAATAAAATGAAAAATGTGATTACTCCATATTTGAAGGAATAAATAAGTTTACACCATTTTGGTAGAATGAGATTGGAAGAGAATTTACTACAACATAGATTTTGGTGTGGGATTTGAAATAGGATTGGAGATGTTCTCAATAATTAATATTTTATCCGCCTACAATTTTATCATCTCCAACATTATCCAAATATAAGCAAATTTAGATTCATTTTTGTGCAAAACTAAATATCACATAAAAAGTAAAACTTGTGTATAGCTGATAAGTACATTATCATCGTGAATACCTTTTACATTTACTTCGGATATCATGTGAAAACCTTTAATACCTGGCTCCACCAACGTATGCATCCTTCTCTGTCCATTGTCTACCAGCTCATCAGCTTAAGCATGTATACCAAAGACGTGCTAAATTTCACACGTTTATGCTAAATACAATGATTTTGTTTCCATATCATAATCTTAATTAATATAAACGCGTGAGTTTACGCGCAACATTTTTTTCTCTAAATTCTAGATTCAGGTTTCATCTATATTGTCATGTTTCGTACGCTGTCTCCACCTTTCAGTGTCCTTTTCCGGCAGCGTTAGAGGGCTTTCCCACTAGGTAACTCCATTTTAGAGCTTTCAACGACGAAAAGGAAGAATCAGTGAAAGATCGAAAGTCCTCCAAAGCTATTTCCGATGGTGCAGGGCGTGGAGAGTCGTGGATCGAAGCGATTTGGAAGCCAGTGCTTCAGTTGGTCGTACCTCTATGCCGGTTAGGAAGCTGCTGGAGGACAGTGGTGAGTAGGTTGGAGGGTTTGCTCGGTCGACTTTGAGGTGTGTAGTTACCGTTTCGCGGCGAAAGTCGATCGGTGACTAGGTGGAAACGCATCGTTTGTCCCGGAGACAGTCCCATCGGCGTAGATCTAACAATTGTGGATGTCGGGTCCCGACGGATCTCAAGATATGCCTCGTCTAGGGTTTTCGTGGACCGGTGACCAATACAGTCACAAAGACCAGCAATTACTCCATGTTGGTGCCCGATGTATCTTCTGGAAATCCCACTAAAAGATGCAGCGGCCAGCAGTGGCCATCAGTTGGCCTATGCGCCTCGCCGCTGTTTTCCACTTGGTGTCTTCTCCGTTCTCGAGCTCTTCGGCAACTCCAAACCTCCTTAAACGCATAGCTCTTGATCTCCTTCTTCTCAAATCCATCCTTGAAGCTCCGAACTCCAAGAAACCTAACAAAAGAAGTCAAATGCAATGCAAATGCATGGAAACATATCTAAAGTCCTAAAATGCATGATCATGAACAAAGAAGATCAAAACTAATGCAAAGTGTCAAAACTAGCTAAAAAATGAGACCAAAAGTAAGAAAGCAACATAAAAAATTATACAAAACTCACACATATCAACCGCATTGAGGGTAAAAGGTTGGATGACAATTTTGTTAGGTACGATAGTGCGAGGATCTGTGTCGAGAAAGCAAGTTTATCATCGTCAACTGATTCCGGTGTGAGGAGAGTCGGTTCACTTGATAGAGTCGGTTTAACGGATTCATGAGAAAAAATTGTTGTGGTTGCCAGTGACGAAAAGTTCGGTTGCTCCACCTTGGTGGTCGGTGGTCGCGAAGGAGATTCTCTTCTCTTTCTGACGGAGATGTTGCGATGCTTAGAGTCTTACACTGTCCCTCTTTACCAACCCGAATAAACTCTAATCTGATGATTCAAACTGTTTGTTACTTTAACAATTTTTCGTTCGTTTTGTAACAGTTATGGAGCCGATTTTAACTTTTTATATGACCCAATTTTTGGGTAGTTTCAATTTAAATATAATGTTATATATATATATATCATAATCTTGATCGATTTGTGTATATTTCACACATTTATGCTAAAGACCAACACGAATACACGATTTCTAATGGCCTATACGAAGCTTAAATGGGCCACAGATAAATATACCAGGTAAATGATAATTTGGAATCTTATTTAATGTCCGACGTAGACTTTAGGCCCATATAATTGCCATTTCTATCAAACCCATAAACATTTTGCCAACTCTTTTTAGTTTTACAAAATTTATTGGTGAAGAATTGATGGTTCAAATTTGTGATATACAACGATCTAAATGTTTAGAACGAAAAAAGTAGTGGTAAGCAATAACAGAGTGGTCAGAATAGAATTTGCTATTGGACGAACAAATACCAGAAATAAATTGTTAGAAAGTACAATTTTGATTTACCACCATTTGTACATATGTATCTTTATAAACAATAATATAGTGTTTAAAAAAATAAAATGAATAACAATTATAGTTGGTCCCTGAAAAATATAATAATCATCTAGATTCTAGTTATACAAAGTTACACAGTTAAATTCGATTTATATATGTTTTTAAAAGTTTCGACTAAGTAATAATCAATAAAAGTTTGGTCTCGACACAATTGTTTAGGTAAACTATACTAAATAGAATAAAATATTTATTTTAATGGTATATATATATATTTACAATATATAAATAAACAAACAAATATACTTACTGTTTAACTTTGAAATATTTTTGCATTTTGTTGAAACTTTTGATAAAGTGGTTTATCAAAGTTTTTACGCTAGCTCAATTACAATTCAACAATAAACTAAAAATAGAAAAAAAAATATTAGGACAGTTTGAAAATATTTATGTATTTAGGGATAAAGATCTAATTTTATGAGAGGTTATATAATAGAGAAAAAAGTCTATAGTTGTTTGTTCACGATTTTTTAAGGGTGTAATTGTATTATTCTAAAATGATAAAGACAGTATATAAGAGGAAGAAGTAGGAAGAGACAGGGAGACAAATGTCATGTGAGAATGGGTGCACAATTCACGAAACAAAACTACTTCCCGGTGTCCTTTCTCTTTGGTCAGTTTTATCGGCGCTCCACATTTTTTCGCAGAACTTTAATTATAAAACTATTACTGTCGTCAAAAAAAAAAATATTATAAAACTATTACTACTATGTTTTCTTTTAAATTTAAAAAATGCATGTCTTACTTTCTCGACTTTAACTAAACTTTATAATAACAATATAGATTACGTAGACTAGAGATTTTTTTTTTTTTTTTAAACATGTAGAATAAAAGATCAAATATTTAACGGCTAACGATCTATTTCCCTCCGACAACTTTCGTAAGGCTATAGATGTCTTCCAAACTTTGTCCACATCCCAGATGGCCCTAAAATAAAAGTTCAAATATTATTTTCCCCTAATTTGAAAGTTCGAAACTCCAGTCTACATAAACCTTAATTTCGACGGTTTAGCGGCTATACCGATACTAAACCATGAGAATACCAAACCGTGCCTTGTTTTTCGATAAACCCAACCCGATTGAAAATCCCAACCCGATTTTAATCTTTATTTCATCTAAAATCCCCAAATCGATTTCTTAGAACCCTAATCCCCAATTCGATTTCTTTCAGCTCAAAAACACACTCGATTCTTAGCTGGAGGTTCGGAAATCTAAAGTAAGTCTACTAATATGTTTGAACTTCGTAGTCAATTTCGGATTGTGTGTTAAATTGTAACTCTTCTACATTCTCGGATTTGCATAGATTAAGTTATGAATTTTGGTTGTATGTTTGAAAGAGCTCACAATGAGTAAAGTTTCGAGTGGATCATCCAGTTCCAAGTCAAGAGAACGAACTGGAGGCGTACCTAAAGGGTGTTCTTGTGGGGAATTAACGGTGGCTCGGATGAGCAAGTCTGATGCCAACCCTTATCGGAGATACCTTCGTTGTTCCTATGCAGCATCAAATAAGGTAGTTTTATATGATCATGTATATTAATGTTGCATATGAAGCTTGAATGTTGATGTATTGGTGATGAGCATATACTATTGATTTTATAGCTTATGAACGGTGAACATGAGTTCAAATGGATCGATGAGGCATTGGTAGAGGAGATCGAGAAGCTGCAAATGAAACACTCGAGTCTTGAGGAAAATTTGGGGAAAATGCGTATCGAGTTTGAGCATCTGTTCTTGAAACTTGAGGCAGAGATGTTTGAGAAGGTTATGGAGGCAAAAAAAGACATGAAGAAGCTTATGATTCTTATGGTCATTGGATGTGTCCTAATCCTATCTTGCATTAAACTAGTAGGTTGATTATGTAATGTTGATTAAACAAGCTGTAATGTATTGACAATTTGTAATGGTTAAAAATGGTAAATATCAAAAAAATTTGAGGCAATATGTAATGGTTTCCGAATCACCACATCCATTAGATATTCAAATATTTGTAAGACAATGGTTGAAAACACAAAAAACAGACCATACAACCATTTGTTCCTACTGTCCTAATCATGAGCCTTACAAAAACAGACCAGATTAGCATATGTTCCTACATGACATCATAAGCTTATGCTTGGCTAAGAGAGACTTCAGAAGCTTCAGGTTTGCTAAGAAATGCTTGAGCAGCTTCAGCTTGGCTAAGAGATGCCTGAGTAGCTTCAGATTGAGATGCTCCAGCTTGAGAAGCTTGTAGTAAAGCAAGAGAAACATGAGACATAAATCAAGCACAAAACACAACCTAAACAACAAAACACAAAATAAATCACAAAACACAAACCTTTGATTTCTTTGATCTCTTTTTAAAATGAAACCTGGAGTTGTGACCAGCAGCTCCACAGACACCACAGTGCATTATCCTCTTCTTCTCCTTAGGTTTCTTCTTACTTGGAGACTCATTGACTCCTCCCTTCCTTTTCTTGTAAGCCTTTGTCATCCTCTTTTTTCCTGGCTGCAGTGGATCTGGAGGCACATGAACATTGTTCCCATCAGTGGAAGGCCAAAACCTTGAACCCCTTAATGGGACAATCCCATCTGTGTAGTTCCTCATCCACATGGCTGTCCTGAACCAGTGACAAACAAAATCCTCAGGAACCAGCTTTTTGACCAAGATGACTCCATAAGCGTGTTCACAGGGAATTTCGCTTATTTCCCACTTCCTGCAGCTGCAAATCCTTTGCTCCAATTTCACCCTATAGGAGCAACCAGTGAGACTTGCCTTATAATTACCATTTATGCTCCTGGTAACTTTGCACTCTGAAACTCTTTTAAGCTCATCTCTGAGAAACCCGACAACATAAGGTGTACATATACCTACACAAAAGCAACAAACAACCAAACACTACATATTTACAGAAACACTTATTCAACAAACAAACAGATTCATTTACCTTTGTGGTCATGAGAGATGGCTGATCTCTTAGCATTCCTAGCTGATATATCATGGTTTTCACCCACTTTTAACCATGATATAAGTCCTTTTTGTTGAGTCTTTTCTTTAGTTTTAGAGTCTTTCAGGTTTTTTTCGAGTTATAGGCGCGTATGGAGCTAATTGGAGGATTTGGAAGCTTTTGAAGCAATCTTGAGTTGAAGCCGTTCGGGAACAAGCTTGGCATCGATCGACACTGAAGAGCATCGATCGACACCAATCGTTTGGGAGAACCACGACCAAAGAACCTGGCATCGATCGATACCACTTACAGCATCGGTCGATGCCAGTGACCAGAACGCGAAACAAACCCAAGATTATCCAGAAGTTTTCCTTATATTTTGAGATAACTCCAAAACGTTTTGATTTGCTATTTAATTAGGTTTTTCAGCCTCCAGAAAGATACCTTGTGATTTCTGGAGATAGAGTTTTCTGCAATTGAGTTTTGGAGAAAAATTCTAGAACCTCTTTGTATTCTTACTCTATTTCATTATTTTATGATATCTATTCTATTCATGATGTTTATTGCATTCACCATGTCTGAGTAGATTCCCTGTTAGGTTTGGGTTGCTTAAAAGTATTTGATGAATTATTAGATCTGAATTGATTGTTAGGGAATAATCTATAGAGCTTTTCACCTAGACTTGAGATTAATGTTGATTCTAGCCTCGCGAACTAGAATCTGATTTTAGGTTGTTTAATTGGCACGAAAGTGTGATTGATCGCATGATCTAGTGTTTGGTGAGCAAAAGCCCTATTCGCAAAGAAATTTGGTTTAGGGATTTTGTGAACAATTGAACTTGAACTTTAATGCTTGTTTAAATTCATAGAATTTGCAAAGAAATTTAGAATTCTAGGTTTAGGCATAGATAGTCTTCGCAACGAAAGTTGGTTTACTTTACATCTGTGTTTCTAGTTTGAAAGCGGAGCTTAATATATTCCTGACAATTGATTTGATTTGATAATTCTGATTTGCCTGCAAGTTTCCCTAAGCCTAGCGTTTTTCCCCACTGAATTACTACCCATTTTAATTGTTTTGCTATTA